>CM061914.1:169420799-169626335 GCA_031002005.1 Vandiemenella viatica | reverse complement strand
GATTTGGATGTTATTTTGGCTTGGTGCGCTGAGTGGCAACTTACTCTAAATTGTAAAAAGTGCAAGACAATGAGCATAACTAACAAAAAGAATCCAATTGTTCAGAAATACGAGTTAAACAATACAGTGATTGATATGGTCGATTCTATGAAATATTTGGGAGTAACAGTACAAAGGAACATGAAATGGGACATACACATTAATTCGTTAGTAGGTAGAGCAAATTCTAGGCTGAGGTTCCTAGGTCGAATTTTGAAAAATTGTAATGAACAAACAAAGGAGATAGCGTACAAATCTCTTGTGCGTCCACATTTGGACTATTGTTGTGCCATCTGGTATCCGTTTCGTAAGGGGCTGATTGAGAGTACAGAGAAAGTACAGAGAAGAGCCGCTCGATTCGTGACTGCTTGCTACAGTACTTATGAACGCGTTACAGAACTGATTAGTAGACTAGGCTGGGAGTCTGTGGTAGATAGACGACGCACATTTCGTATAAACTTATTGGTAAACATGCGTACTACCACTTTCACTTACGAGTGTAGTAAAATACTTCTTCCACAAACCTATTTGAGTCGGAAGGACAGGAAAGATAAAATTAGAGAAATAAGGTGCCGGACTGATTCTTATATGAATTCTTTTTTCCCTCGTACCATTAGGGATTGGAATGCACAGCAAAGAGATTAGCTTTGGTGCTGAGCACCCTCTGCCACCCACAATTTTGTGAATTGCAGTGTATATGTAGATTTAGATGTAGATGTACTGGAGAAAATGTCCTGTGCCCTTCATACAGATTTTCTTGACAAATTCCTTCTATATCGATATAGCCATTTGTTCGTCAAACGTAACAAAAAGACAGAGACTTACTTCCGTATTTATAGTAACACACACATACACTCTCTCTCTCTCTCTCTCTCTCTGACTGCGAACAACACCTGAGGGATCATTATAACGTAAAAAAGTGTACACCTACAGCATTGCAAGACTACCTACGATTTGCCTCGCATTGCACCCCTAACTTTGTGATATCTACAGTTTAACATTCAATCGTAATAACCTACGGACCATGCGTGACTATTACGATGAAAAACAATTTTTTTTAAATCTTAGCCTCCACGGAGATTTGAACCGGAGACCACGACCCAAACATTTGTAAGCAAGCGCTTTAACCACTGAACTACATGACCGCTACACGGAAAAGCAGTATAGAGACGTCCATATCCAACGCGTCTGCCTATCGCCGTTCAGTAGTACTTCGAAATTATGAGACAACATGTATTATTTATACATATAATTTTTCAACCAAATGTAGGCAGTATTTGCTCCTTGTTTCAAAGGATAAGTGTGCAAAGTTTCATCGAGATCGGATGCAAACTGTGGATTTGTATGAAGAACAAACAGACATACATCCATCTTTATATATATAGATAATTAATCCACGATACAGTTTTAACTGATTTTATTTCCATAAGCACATAGAACTTCAAAGATACTGGTCACACTTGTATGCACAAACTCCAGCGTTTATATTCAACACTTCTTCCAAAGATAATACAGTATACGCAAAATTGTTGGTCAAAACTGTGCATCAACTGTCACTGTTAAACTGTCTGTTAATCTCTGCCGCTCGCTTTATGCAAGTTTCATCGAAAGTTCTAGAACATTAGTAAGGCTACCGACAGACATTTCTCGAACGTTAACAATACTTAAACAATTAAAAACATATTAAAACAATCATAATTAATACATAATCATTTACAATCATTACGAAATGCTCAGAAATGAAAATTAAAGACATTTAAACTCAAAATTATCCACATAAATCATTTTAAACTGTAGCAAATCATCCTTTAAACATCGTAGCTCACCTTAATATTTGGAATTACAAACATTTAAACAATTCTCTTACATAGTTCTGTCCTTAAACATATTAAACGGTATTTACATAATTTCTTTTCATTTACATTCATTTACATTCATTTACAGTAAAATGCAAGACAAACATACACGATCATATTCAATAAAACTCTAGCTTGCTACAAATGCTTCATAAAACACAATTCCATTTAAAGTCTAGGTTTGAGGGCTGTTACAACGTCACTTTTCGTTTGCTGATAGCTCTACAGTTCGTCGGCGTCGGAGTTATTACAGTCGGGAAGGGATGGAGAGCAAAGATAGTGTCGTGATCGACCAGAACAGCTGACAAGTCGGCTTCAGCTTGGAGTACCACTAGTAATGCATCCAAAGCATTATTGATAGTTCATATTCGTTACCTGCGGGATTTTTAATGTCTATGTCGAGATATAGAAAGTACGCAATGTTTGACTGTGAATATTTTTTTTTATGGTTTTAGGCTTCGTCGACGTCGAGGTCATTAGAGGCGGGAAAGGTCTGGAGGCAATGGACGGGAAGGAATTCAGCCAGGGCCTTTTGAAGGAAGCATCCAGACATTCGCCTGGAGTGATTTGGGTAAACAATGGAAATCCCAAATCTGGATGCCCCGACGGTGATATGAACCCAGGTCCTCCCGAATACGAGGTCAGAGCGTATTTTAAACGACACATGTTTATCAACACGACTCGGCATAGATGAGCTGCTGACCTTAATAACTTGATGAAGGAAATAGCTCAAGTAAGAGGATGTTTATTCATTTAACTCTACCTAACTTGGAGTGGTTTACGAACATACAGAGTCGATCAGTAACGCTTAGATAGTTTCATAGTTGCCAATGTACTCCCTCCAAATACCAGCGGGATGGGAGTTCCTGAGATGGTGGTTTAATGCAGCAGAAGATGTTTCCACGGATCTTCTTCACGTGAACAGAATGTGAATTACTTTAACTGGCTTGTTAGTACTAATATGATAGGAGAATAACTTCTTACATTCTGTATGAAAATATTTCCCTTGAAGGTGGAGAGGGCTGCGAAAATATAGGGTTACAAGGAGCGTTTTACGTCATCCCACTACTTTCAAACATATACGCGCTAGGAAAAAAACTCCAATACTACATTTTACCCATACAATATCTCAGACCTTCACATATGTACCAAAATTATGTGCCGAACTATAACGGACATTTAACTCTTCATAGAGTGTAGTCTACAAGCCATTGCACTAGTCCTTAAAGTGACTTAATGGTCCTTTATACCGTCTATATATTTATCGCGGTTTTTGAAAAGTCAAACCACGAATCGCTACGTGGCTTACTCTAAGGGGGGGGGGGGGGGGAGGTGGGAGGTGTTGGCAAGAAAGCTATGCTGGACTACATAGAGGGGGCTCGGGTTCGGAACAAAGCTTTTCATTAATATTACTTACCACAGTTAAAATAAGGTACAGAAAACACAAGCATGTGAATATTTATTTTCGTAATTTAACTAACTCCGTATGTAATTTTCGATAGTCTGACAGAAGGAAACTGTAGAAAATGTCTTCTGGAATCAACAGAAAAAAAAGCTACGTGCTATGTGGGGGAGGGGCGGATGATAGAGGCAAAAGCCACGTCAAGCTAATTGGGAGGAGGGGAGGCCACAATAGAACCACGCAGTATATGGACACTCCCTAAACATAGGCCCCAGGTTTATGCTGATAGCGATTTATGGTAGCTTATGTTATTACAAATTATTTTATGAAATTAACTGTTTCACCGCATCATAACGTGAAATTAGTTTCTTCTGTTCACCACAACTGAACTGAAATTGCCATTCCTCTGAGATTGCACAAATGATAAAAAAAAAACAAGCTTAAATCAAGCAGATGTCGATAGCTTGATGGGTTTAGTCAGAAGTGCAGGTAATGGCGTTCAAAACGATCACAAAATGTTTACTCTCCTGAGAATTGTTTGTGTTTGATTTACGGATCAATCACGACGAGGTAAATATTTGGGCGTGGCCAACAGTTGGCGCAAAAATATCACTGTTGTCTCTGATAGACTTCGTACAAATAATACTTACTGTCTAAAACAAACAGACGACAGAAAAACGTTGGCTTTAAATTAGTCATTAGTGATCGAATAAGATAGGCTATATATATATATAGCTCATTTTCTGCAACAATGACAACAAAAAAAGAGCTGTTTTGAGTTATAATCTTAGAATGGACCATTTTAATATATACTACAACCGATTATACATATTTTCACTTCTTCTATATTGCATTATTTCAAATAAAACATGCAGGTAAGTTATTTTCTAGTGGATACACACAGTTATTACACAGGAAACATTTGAATTGGTCCTCCTGTAAAATTGACGTTTTTGAGTTACGGTACGTCACTGTTGCAGCAAATGGGCGTATATACATATATATATATATATATTATATATATAGAGTATATATATATATATATATATATATAAGGCAATGTTCGTATGTTTCTTCTATGATTAAAAACTACTGGGACCGATTTATGTGCGATTTTTTTTTTTAAATTGACTTTGTCGTCAGGAGGATGTTAAAGCTATAGAAATTCTAGGTCTGAAATAGTAGAAGGAAACCATTACCTGACTCACTGGCGGGCACAAAAAATTATACTTCATTTTGCTGGAAAAGTATCAAGTTCACTTTCCTGTGTAGGCAAAGAAACCCCGTTATTGCCGCCAATGGTTGTTGTTCTGTAACCAATCTTTCGCAACTCGTCATGTATATGGACTGGAATCCCTACAGAGTACCGTCCATCCGTATTTCCGTTTCCCACGCTTTAGGCTCTTTTCACACTATAACGGTTTTAACCGAACGGCAGAATATCGTACGGCGACTTTCTTTCAGTGGCGTGAAGACAGCATGGCCCCTTCTCATTACACGGCGGCGGCAAAACGCCGTCCGGTCGCCGCGTGGCAGCCGTCCACTGCCACTGCGACACGCGGCAGCCGGACGGCGACGGATAACTCAGCGGCGTACACGCCAAATACACGCTGTCACATTACACGGCGACGGCAAAACGCCGTCCGGTCGCCGCGTAGGCAGCCGTCCACTGCCACTTGCGACACGCGGCAGCCGGACGGCGACGGATAACTCAGCGGCGTACACGGCGAAATACACGCTGTCACATTACACGGCGACGGCAAAACGCCGTCCGGTCGCCGCGTAGCAGCCCATCCACTGCCACTGCGACACGCGGCAGCCGGACGGCGACGGATAACTCAGGCGGCGTACACGGCCAAATACACGCTGTCACATTACACCGGCGACGGCAAAACGCCGTCCGGTCGCCGCGTGGCAGCCGTCCACTGCCACTGCGACACGCGGCAGCCGGACGGCGACGGATACTCAGCGGCGTACACGGCCAAATACACGCTGTCACATTACACGGCGACGGCAAAACGCCGTCCGGTCGCCGCGTAGCAGCCGTCCACTGCCACTGAGCGACACGCGGCAGCCGGACGGCGACGGATAACCCAGCGGCGTACAATGACGCTTTCACATTAGACGGTTTTAAGTCGTACGCTCGTGCCCTCGAGCCATTGTAGTTGGTGTCTGGCTATGTATTACTTCATTATTTGTTTAAAAATGTGCTTGTTGTCTTCTGTATATATCATTCTGCTGTATTATATTGACCAATAAAGGCACTAAAGGCATATTGAGTTAGCTTGTGTAGATTTTCTTTCAGTCAGCAATAATTTAATCACCTTTCCGAAGAATATAGTACAAGTACACACACCAGGAAATAATAGGAACTAAGTAGCGAATAGATTTACAAAAAATTTGTAGCGAAATGAACCACCACTTACCTTAGATCAGGGGTCCCCAAACTTTTTATCACGTCGACCCCCTCATAGAACATTTGTCTCCTTATCGACCCCCAGATTAAACGTTTAATTAAAACCAGTGCCGGATCTGGGGAGGGTTTAAACGGGGGTGCCAACTTAAAGGGGGCGGCAAAATCAGGTTTGAAGGGCGGCGGAAACCTTTTTTAGCTCTACTAGTATACTGGGGCGACAACAATGAGTTTGGCCAACAATCGGGGTGGCGACACTTGCGGTCAGAAGGCAAAAACGGGGGCTCCAAATAATGTTGCAAGGGGCGGCATTCCCACAGTTTCCTAGACCCGCCACCGATAAAAAATTTAAATCATTTTTAGCATTTTTGATGCTAAGCAATAAGGAGACTTGCATAACAACCCAAATAAAGTATTTATAGTTCCCACACCTTAAAAAATCCACCCAACAACACTAACAGAAAAGGAGATAATTACACTGTTATTATAATCGTAATAAATAATAACGAAATTATAGATCGATGGAAACTAGCCTAAGTATCATAAAATGTAAAACAAAAATAATCATTGAAAATTTAAATAAATTATATTCGATGAAAAGACATCTGTCATTTTACGACTACTATTGAATACATTAAAAATATTTTAACATACCTTTTTATTAAAGTAGTTGATATTAGCGCGATGGATGGGTCTGAAGGGCAGCAGCAAGATTACTGATGTTCGGTTGAAAATTGGTAAGTTTTAGTCGCAAATCACCACGGTTTTCCAAGTTCATTCTGTTTCTCTGTTTTGTCAAAATAGCGTTCGCGTGGGTAAGGCCAGCTTCAACCATGTATGAAGTTGGGAATGCAAGTAAGAAAGGTTCGGCTTCTGCTCTGAGCTTGGAGTATTTTGTAGCAATATTGTTATTTTTCCAAAATTCGCTGAGGTTTTTATTTTTAAACAATGCTTTAGCTTCCAGATCTACTCATATTTCAATCAGTTCATCTTCTAAGCCAGATTCATTACCTTCATTATCAATTTTAACATCAAATGGAGAAGCAAACCATTCAGGAACATGCATGTTCTCGAAGTCTTCGAAACGTGAAGTCTTCTCTTAATTTATCGAGATGTTTAGTATATATCTCGAAATCACGATCGGGTATCTCTTCATTTTCTTTAGTAGTCGAAAGAAGATGTAATACAAGATAGAGCAACTTTTAGGAGATTGGTCCAAGATTTCAAGGGTTTCCAGAAGAAGAGGAAATGTAGTAACATTATGGACAGAAGAAAGGAGGAAACAGCAAAGTGAGAGGATGAAGAACTATTGGAAGTCAAGAAAAGAAGCATCGAAATGAATGCACGGGATTGCTTTTCGAGGTCCTTAGATGGCTGATATCGTAGAGAAGAAGAAGAACCAGCAGCGTTCACTTCCCCCCCTCCACCAGCTCCGCCCCCCCCCTCTGTGTTTTTACGACTCGCGGGTCATTATAGGCGGGATGTAATTGTGGACAAGGAACTGGAAGGAATTCGACCATGTCTTTTTGGAGGAAGCATCCTGGCATTAGCCTTGAGTGATTTGTGAAAACCGAAATCGGATGCCTGGACGGGGATTCCAACCGGTGTTAAAATGTTTAAATAACTGAAGTAAATAAAAAATAAAGTTATAATACTTGTTGAGTTCATCACGTAGCATAGCTAAAATAAAATAATTGTGATGTTGAACTTCTTTCTTATCGCAAAGACGAATCTTAGAAGAGACACAATTCATAAATTGGTCTACATTCGTTTCTCACAGGAATAACCACTAGCAAACCAGCAATGCGAGTGAAGAGTAAAGCGGCGAAATCAAAACAGTTTGAACGCTAAGCTTTGCTCCATTATTACCTCACCCCTTTGCGTCCCAGTATGAGTCACCGCAACAATCCAATTGGTTTATTTGTTTTCGCTGCTTTGTTATTCGCTCCCGTCGTTGCTATGCTCTCCGCTCCCGTATGTTTTCTCCTTAATATATATCTAAAGCGACGCAGGTTTCGGTAAAACTCAAGTTATAACGGTGGTAGTCAGTTATTTGGATTTTATTGGAATATTCCCATTTTTTCCTGGACAACTTAATTGATCCTCTTTATTGTCAATCGACCCCCTTTCGACCCCTGTGTATTAATCGACCCCTGGAGAACTCTTATCGACCCCCAGGGGTCGATACCGACCACTTTGGGGACCCCTGCCTTAGATGATGGTTTCGTGGGGTGAACACATACAAAAAAAAACCACAAGAACAGGAAAAACAATGAATATATCGGGACTTGGTGCAGGATACGTACGGTCTCCCAGAATTCATTCCACCCTCCCTCCCTCCCTCTGTGATGTTCTCCGGTTGACGAAGGGCCAAGTCCAGAAATATTCATTGTTTTTCCTGTTCTTGTGTGTGTGTGTGTGTGTGTGTGTGTGTGTGTGTGTGTGTGTGTGTGTGTGTGTGTGTGTGTGTGTGTTTCCTTGACGGTTGTATAACATTAATGTAATTATTTGTTTTATTATTGATTATAATCAAACAGCACACCATTCAACCACACGAAGCTTGTGATAGAAAAAAAAAAACCGAACAGAAAACGTACAGTGTGAACGTGGACGCCCTTTCGTATTTGCACCGTTCGAGTTTCCGCCGTTCGGTCAAAACCGTACAGTGTGAAAAGAGCCTTACTCACAACACTGCCGTAGTTCCTTGTTGTGCGCCGTGGCCGAATTCTTTCGCAAGCGTTGATAACATTCCTCTCCAGATGACAGCCGGTAAAGCCTTTGTTTAAATGTTTTGACGGCGGCGACGGCAGATACGGCGGAGAGTCTTAGCGGAGGCTAATCCCGCGGTAAGCCCGGCCAGATTAGTTCGCCTTAGCCGCCGCAGGTGTCGCCATGTCGCATGCTGCCCTTTATCACAAATCAGTGCGCCTAAGACAGGACGTATCCGCTCTCATTGCGTATCCCAATTTACCACCCGGGATTGCGCATTAGCCCAGTCGCCCAGAATAATCCCGAGACAGGTAAAGGCAATGTTACGCGTCCACTGGACACGACCTACTCGGCCGAGTGACGGACGGTTCCCATCGAAATGGGATTAGTCGGACGTATTCGGACGAATGGCAAACACATGTTGCGCTCCTTTTTTGATCTTAATTTGTATTTTTTCACATTGTATCATCTACTGTGATGGTACACAGTTACCCTAAATACTTTGATAAAAATATGTACTGAAAGGAAAATTATTGTAAGTGCGTCTACGCAGTTATAATAATTATTTTACCTACAATTTGTTCAGAAAAGACAATTATTTGAATTTCGTACTGGACTATTCTCTTTGTACACACTTTGACAATAAACTTGGCCGCCGCTGAAAAATTCTATCATTCCTATTTTACACAATCTGACTTCAATGTCATCCTAAGAAGCAGTAACGCAATACTTGGCTTGCCAGTATTGCATTACTGTTTCCTGGGATGACATTGATGTCAGATTGTGCAAAATAAGGGTGGTAGAATTTTTTAGTGGCGGCCAAATTTATTGTCAAAGTGTGTACATTGTTTTTATCTTCTATGTTAATAATTTTAAAAATTGAAATATTGATTTTTGCAAATTTGGAACATGATTATAACTCTCAACTTCACATTCTTTTTCTTCTACTACTGTTAAAAACGATGTTAATAAATTGCACTGAACACCTTAATGATTTTCAATTGTTTTCATTTTTATCTCAACAATTCTATATTCTTCTATATACGGTATGGTAAAATATTCTTGAATTTAATGGTATATTTCAAATGTTTATTTTAGGTTTTTGGCTAGAAAATTGTTATAAAATTCGACGTTAAATTTCAAAATATTTCCGGTGGCTGAGGCTCAGCCCAAGGGACAACACAACCTAAATACGGCCCGACCCTCGCAACATTTCGCGAGGGCAAGGCAAAGTCTGTTTTCACGAAATGTAATTCACTATACATTTTTTTTATATAAACACCTCGTTCACTTGACGTTGAAGCAACAACGGATTGACATTTTGCGTCGGGTATAATTCGGCTGCAGTGGACGAGATTAATCGGACGACCTGGTCGGCCGTAAAAATCTGACGTTACTCGGACGAATACGGTGGGCGAAATTCGGTTCCAGTGTACGACCGGCCTTAAAGCACCGAATTTGGAAGTACAAATGGTTCGGTTTCAAATTTCTTTCTGGCGTAACGGTCTTTCTGATTGCGGATTTCTGCAATAATCTAGGCGAATGCCAGACCTCAGTTCTTAGGGAGCGACCCTCCTCATAATTAACACGTATTGCAAGGAAATATGTACATTTACGCGGAATAATCAGATTGTTCTCGCGGTCCCGAGCCGTTACTACCCATGACGAATATTCTCTTGTGCGACAGGGCTATACTAGATGACTTGTGCGAATAAAATGCGATGAATAACAAGTTTTGTAGCAGGTTGAAAGCAGAGCCGGCTCACTTGTAGCAACATCTTTCCGACTTCACCTGAAGCTATCCCTCATCGGAATACAACTAACCTGAACAAAACACATACAGTATATCCATCTCTCTGTGATATGTGATGCTTCTATCTAGCGGTAATGCGAACAATTTGTTACCGACGCCAGCTAACGGCTTGTGTTTGAAAAATGTGTCACACGCGTGACCTTTATAGTTAATACTTTTTCCCCTTATGGGTCGAAATAACAAAAAATCCGTTCTTAAAATATGATGTTTCCAAAGCGAAGACCTTAATTTTCAAAATGATACTTCGTTTATCGAGTTCTGTTAGGGGGCGTCCATAAATTACGTGAGGTGAAAGTGGGGGGGGGTCAGGCGAAATATCAACAAATTTCACCAAGGGGTGGGTGGGGGGAGGGGGTGTCCTACGGAAATCTCATGTGAGGTTTTTGATAAATTGCTGGACTGTAAGCTAAAAAAAAGTTACAAACGACGCGAAAGTCGATTTTAGGGGAGAATTCGTCGAAAAGTGGGGGTGTAACCGGCTTTTTGGAAGAGTGAGACCTAAAAAAAAAGTCTCAAAAAGTTGCGAGGGCCATTTGTAGGGGGGGGGGGGGTCTCACGTACCAGATCTCACCAGAGGGGGGGGGGGGTCCGGAAATCGGGAAAAACACCTCACGTAATTTATGGATGCCCCCTTAGGTATCAAGGGAGACAAATGGCTAGTGACTAAACACCTTCAGAAATAATATACATCGTGTTAAAAAAAAGTTGTAAAATATTTTAGGTGATGATAGTATGCATCAAAATAAGACAAAAATGTCGAATAAACATAGGTTCATACTTTCGAAGTTAATAACAGGTCGGCAATGTGACGACCGCCCACGGCAATGCATGCCTCAGCTCTTCACGTAAGGAATCACACACTCTTTGAAACTGTCTTGGCTGGTCCTGTACGTAATGACAAGCATTGAAGACATATACGACCAACCAAGTTAATTAGACAGTAAGTCAAAGTGTAACGGAACTGTATGCCAAATTCCTTGCATGTAAATATTTTGTACAAACACTATGTAAATCAACCATGTAAAAATTAATACGTAGGACCTAATTTAGTCACTAAGATATTAGGCTGTATAAATGAAGGGTAAATAAAAAATAAAAACAAGTTCCTAAAACTGGACTTCTGGGATTCCATCTGAAGAGAGACCAGTGGGTCAAACTTAATAGCCTAAGAACAGGCCACGCCAAATGCAACGCCATGCTGTATAAGTGGGCACTTCTGGACCATTAGGGATTGGAATGCACAACAAAGAGATTAGCTTTGGTGCTGAGCACCCTCTGCCACCCACAATTTTGTGAATTGCAGAGTATATATGTAGATGTAGATTCTCCTGTCTGTGACTGCGGAGCTCCTTCCCAGAGTGTGGGGCACATCATCAAGGAATACCCTCTAAGAAAGTACGAGGGCCATCTCAAGATGTTTTCAGTAGTAGAACTTCCTTCCTAGAATGGCTGCAACAACTGGACGTCAGTTTGTGAATGCTACCAACGTTCTTGTCGTTGTACATATTTATACGTATTACATTAGATGCTTAGCTATACGACAGATAAATAAATCTCTCTACATCTATAAAACGAAAACCGGATAAATTTGTCTTATAAAAACTCGGAAACTACTGAGCAGATTTCGATTGGGTTTTCACCGGTTTAAAGGTTAGAATCTCAATTAAGTTGTTTGGCATGTCTTATGTTTCAACGTTAAATAACGCAGGAGCATTAAATGAAATTCTGAACGTATGATGACAAATCCCAAAGATGGAAGGATTAGATGTTGAGTACTTCGTACTAAACACACAACTACAATGTCTCTGACAATAGCCTTTAATGAAAGCAATAAGACAACCTTACAATAATAACATTTTTGCACACGAAACAAAACTTGTTGTTTCCTTTAATACGGGATATTCAATTTTTTAACGTCATAGATAGCAGTAACTTGATTTTTTTTTATCTGCTTAACGTCTCTCTAACAGCGAGGTCTTTAGAGACGGGAAATGATGGGGGGCAAGGAATGGGAAAGAATTCGGCCATGGCATTTTGAAGGAAGCATCCCGGCATTTGCCTGGAGTGATTTGGGAAACCATGGAAAACCCAAATCTGGATGCCCGGACGGGGATTCGAACCGCCATCCTCTCGAATGCGAGGCCAGAACGCTAGCCGCTACACCACCACGCTCGGTAGTAACTTGATGTATTCTTTCTTTTAATTCGGGATATTCGATTTTTAAACGTCATAGATAGCCGTAAAAGCAACAGATTTTCTTTAAGCACGACCTCTGGATAATGTCTCTGGCCTTCAGCATTATTCTTCTGTTAACGGTATTATTATTCAGGATTCACTTTTGATATTTGTATAAAAGGCTGAATCTGCGAACTTAAGTATCTGGCGTTTCGAGTAAAACGTATAACCATTCACTTCGCAATTGAATCAAATGTGAGTTTCTAACATAATCAAGCGTTGTTCACTAATGTAGTAATGAAATTTCTTAACCAAATTAACGAAATTTCATATACATGAATCTTTACGGACGAATGAAAATAGTGTACGTGCAAATAAACTTCAACCCACCCTTTCCTTGTAAGGGGCGGATGAATCTAGGTTTGCTTTAATTCCGAAAAAGTTGGCGCGAATTTGTGTATGTACAATTTTTTGTACAAATGTTTCTCATTGCGGGGATAAAAATAGCGTACGGGTAAATCTACGCCAACTATACCGGGCAACGCCGGGAACTCCGCTAGTAGATAATAAAAAGCCCTGGTCTTACTTGTATTTGGGCTAGCAGTTGCACTCGCACCCTTGTTTCCCACTGTACGGCTCCGAGGTAATCCGTAACCCATGCGGGCGAGCCGATATTTTTTCATTGACAGCTCATTTGAATGTTTATTGCGGCGCTGTAAATCGGCATTCCCGTGACGTCACGCGTCTGGTATCCGCTCCCTGTCCAGTGACACATAGCCTCATTACGGAATGATTTTTGCCGGTTTTTTATTTGTTCGGGTGGTGTGCGCTCATTCATTGCTGTGATGGACTCCTCGTGCATCCAAATTAATCAGCTAAACAATGGCGCGTAATCAGCCTGGGCGAGGGAGTGTAAAATTCAAATACGCTCAGCACAAAAGGTTATCGCCAACTGTTGCGATAACATTAGCATAGCAATTCAGGCCCTATTATTATTGTTATTATTATTACTCCGCGATTCACTAAAAGTGTGTGGCGGAGGGTCCATTGCACCCATCCGAAAGGCTAATAATTTGGAAGGGATATACGGGATATGGTAGGAGGCGCCCATGGGCTATTGAGAGGAACTATTCGCGTGGAGTGATCTGGGAAAACGATGGAAAACTATACGGTAATGGAACTTATACGCACCACATTAAAAAAAGTGCCATCTTACAAAACCTCAATCTGTATTATACAAGAGTTTTCAACAGCAAATTTTACTGTTTGCATTATCCTATAGCCGTATAGCAAATGCTCTTCTCAACAGTTTTCTTTTACTTATGGCTTAACGGTTTGTCGTCGAGATTAAGATGCGGGAAAGGACTGGGGGTAAGCAAGAGGAAGGAATTCGGCCATGGCATTTGCCTGGAGTGATTTGAGGAAACCATGGAAATCCCAACTCTGAATGCCCGGACGGGGATTCGAACCCACGTCCTCCGGAATATGAGGCCAGAGCGTTATCGCTCACCCACCACGATCGGTCGGTATTCTCGATGGAGCCACCTTGCAAAACCTCATGTTGTGTCAAGCAAGACTTTTCAGCAGCAAATTTAGTTGTTTTCATTAGTCTATAGCCCACAGTTCTTCTTCTGGATATTCACAGACGATCTTGGGATACAGTTAAACAGAGCTGGAGCCGAGATAGTCCCACAATCATTGTAAGCTCTGTTCGCCAACGGGTGTTTTGTACAAATGCAGAAATTTTGTTGATTTGCTGCCGCAAGTACCGAAAAACAGCTAGTCATAATCACGGCTTCTCTCGAAGATAAGTTTTGTGACAGAATGAAATTCCTTCAACTATCTAAGAAGGAAAAAGAGTTGGAACCAGCAAGAAGCTATTCCACCTTTTGTCAGTTCCTAAACCACACTCAGTCACATTCATCCAATTCGAATCAAAGATTAAATAATTATATCAGTACCAACTGGAAAAAAATTACAAAAAAAATCATTTCTAAACAATATATATGTTCCAGAAGATGAATTATTATAGATCAGGGGATAAAAAACACGCACAGTGTGATTACATATTTCAGTCAGAGGTTTTCACCTCGGCGACGTCAAAATCATTCTAGCCGAGAATGGCCAGGGGACAAGGATCCTCAAAGAATGTAGCAATGACGTTCTGAAGGAACTTTTATCTATTTTTTTTTCTTCTTGATTTACGCCTAGGTATTTAGAGGCGGGATAGAACTGGGGGGGGGGGGGCAAGGAACCGAAAGGAATTCGGCCATGGCCTTTTGAAGGAACTGTACCGGCATTCACCTAGGGGGGTTTCGGGAAATCAGCGAAAACCGAAAACCGGATGGTCGCGTATCGAACATGCGACATACTGAATCCTGAATTCTAGCCCAAAGCATTTGATTGCTCACCCACCGCGCTCCGCCAGTATCATGAAAACTAATCACTGGACAGGTGCTGAAAAGAGAATGAGTGTACGATACAAACAAAGCAAAGCCCTATTACGATCCTTACCACAAGAATACCTACGCACCGAGCGTGGGGGGTGAATGGTTAACGCTCTGGCCTCGCATTCAGAATGACACCGGTTCGAATCTTGGTTCGGACATCCAGATTTGCGTTTTCCATGGTTTCCCCAAATCACTCCAGGCGAATGCCGGGATGCTTCCTTCAAAAGGCCATGGCCGAATTACTTCCCGTTCCTTGTCCCCAATCCGCCTCTAATGACCTCGACGTTGACGAGGCGTAAAACCCTAACTAAAAAAAAGACCTACAACCGAAGTTATAGGAACAAGGCAGATATGTTTTTCTGTGGTTATTCTGACGTCACGACTACTTTGTGTGTTTCCTCCTCCTTGCTGGGGCGGCAGCTTACGGATCGTCAAGAACAATCCACGAAAATGGGGAAAGACGTCCGCTACCAGGATCTGCGGAGGTAGTACTTTGCATTGTTTTGTTAGTCAAAGCTCTGAAGCGCGAGGTATATCCATTTAAGCTTTAGGTAAGTGGCATTGCGGAAAAGAGCCTTATAGGACAGCCGGCGTTGGAATTTGAAGTCATTACCATTGTTCAGCGCTGAGGCGCTTTTGCTGCTCGGTTTAACCGACGTGTTGTACAACCATTGAGGGCGTCGTTTTCCCTGCCGCCGGCTTAAGTGGGATCTCCACCAACCACGCACGAGGGAAACACAAAGTGTGTTCCAAAGACGGCGAGCACGGGCTACTCCAAACAAAGCGCACCAACCACGAGCTAAATAATTTACTCTGTTTATGTCTCGAGTTGCCACTAATAGTTTGCGCAAGGAATCCGCTAACAAGCAGTGTATTGCTTTACATTTTATATCTTTAATGGCACTTAAGATACCGTAGAAAAATTGGAGGTCGTTAAGCCTTGCCTTTAGCAAAACCTTGACAGCCATTGTAAATACAGTAATCTGCTAACATTTAACGCCCGAATCACGTGCTTTTGTCAACTGGAAGATAATGCAGGCAATCAGTGCAACTGCGCATTCGAAAATTTACTGTCGTGGACTGAAATGGATCTTGCAGGAGAAAGTACAGAACGAACTACCGAGCGTGGTGGTGTAACGGCTAGCGTTCTGGCCTCGCATTCGGGAGGACGGCGGTTCGAATCCCCGTCCGGGCATCCAGATTTGGGTTTTCCATGGTTTCCCCAAATCACTCCAGGTGAATGCCGAGATGCTTCCTTCAAAAGGCCATGGCCGAATTCCTTCCCATTCCTTGCCCCCATCCTTTCCCGTCTCTAAAGACCACGTTGTTAAAAAGGGACGTTAAACTGTTACAAAAAAAAAAAAAAAAAAAAAAAAAACAGAACGAACTGCAGTCGAGACATTTTTTTAGAATTGTGAATATTTTGCCGAAACAAATTGACAAGAATCTTGACCCAATCTTATATAAAGGGTGATTATAATTAAAGTTTAAGTTTCAAAACGCTCTAAAAAACGAACCACTGATTAGAATAATGCGCTGTTCAATTTTGACGTCATTCTAATCAGTGGTTCGTTTTTTTTTTAGAGCGTTTTGAAACTTAATCTTTAATTATAATCACCCTATATTATTTCTAGAAGGTAATTTTTGGTGAAAAACCATATTTCTCCCTTTATACGTAATCAAAATCGATAAATGTGTTAAATTTTTAAACATTAAGTTTTCCGCTTCTGATAAATTGGTAATTTGGAATTGCACATTACATTGTTTCTTCATTATTCAAAGTTTTGGTTCCAGAGTTTTTTTCCCTGGTTGCGTAAATACGGTACAGGTTACCTGATGTGTTTTCCACTGCTACAAGATTAAGTACATTTCATATTTAAATTAATTCACTTAAATCGTTCACCAAATTTAGAAATGTACAATAATTTCTGCAATAACATGCTTTCCCAAAAAAAAAAAAAAAAGTTAAAAACATTTAGGTTTTTATCACATTTTCTCTGACAAAGGTTTCTTAAATACTTTTTCTTTTGTAAACATTTCGCTCTTATCACGTTTTCTCTAAAACAGGTTTCTTGAACACTGGCTTTATGCCTCGTCGACCTGTAAGTCGTTTTTTACAGGTGGGAAAGGACGGGAGGCAAGGAATGGGAAGGAATTCGGCCGTGGATTTTAGAGGAACCGTCCCGGCATTCGCCTGGAGTGATTTGGGGAAACAACGAAACACCCAAATCTGGATGGCCAGTCGGGGGATTCAAACACACGTCCTTCCGAATGAGAGGCCGGAGCGATACCGCTCACGCACCACTCTCGGTGGAAACTCAATTTCGCATTCGTAAATAATAAGATAGAAAACATTTAATAATTGTTTTAAGACGTATAATAACCAATTTAAAAAAATAATACCTGTTCACTTTTATTAAGGACAGGAAACGTATAAAATTTTCTTAAGGAAACAATATTTCTCAGTCCGATAAAACATCAAACAAGTACGACAACTAGAGACTGAAGTTTTATTAAATGGAGAAGTAGCACATAAGAATACGAGAAAAAGCTAGGGATATAATCAATTAACGACACATTAGTTTCTTTCCAACAGAAGTGCTTGTCTCTGCTGAATATCTTTGGTCACTCTGTGACGTCACTTCCGTCGCGAATTTCCACTATGCCGCTAAAAATATTTCCCTCGTCTAACACGTCAGAAGATTTACTTTAAAAAAAAGAGAGAAAAATAAATAAATCTGTTTCCTTCTCAGTGGTGTCGCTACAGGAATGTGCCTGCGTATATCTTGGAAAGCCAACATTATCACTTTATATTCTGTCACCGCGACGGCTTAAAGCATTAACCTACGTCCCATTCGTAAATCAGTGTCAAAATTACAGCCAAGCTTAGGACGGAAAGGTATTAAATGAAAAAAAAAAAACCATAAATTTTATTTTCATACATCACGGCTACACGCGCAAAGCCCGGTAAAAATATTACGGACGTCGAGGGTGTTTAATTTTAGCAGTTACTAAAAGCCAATTAAAATGATTAACAGCCACCGGAAATGGGCGAAACAATGGCGTCTGTTCATAAACAGAGCTTCCACGGACCTTGCGGCCGCAGAATTTAACAATACAGCAGTATGTTTCACAAGAACGCCAGCCCAATTAAGCCACTATAATTACCCAATCACAATCAAATGAGAAATGAATCAAATATTACCACGTAACAAGTCATAGGTCATGTACCTATTCAAAACGTGCTCAAATGCATCTCTACAAATGCAAATCTGTATCTATCTATTTGTTTAAAATGACATTAAGCAAAAACAACAAAACCCAATGTGATGGGGTTTTCAAAACTGGAAAGCTTATTTACCCTCTTAAAATCTGCTGTATGTCTGACTCTACGTGAACAGGCACCGGAGCTAAAAATTAAAATTTAATTCTAAACGTGAACAGATGCACACCATAGATTCTTAATAAAATCGGGGCCAAAGATTGCACAAAACGTCCAAGACAAATAATCCAAACAAACTAAAAATTCTTAACATAACACAAATTAGTTTTGTGTAGATATTCGCGTTTTTTGCATTAAAAAACGTAAGTACCATGAAAGCAACAAACGCTAAATAAAAAAGTACTAAAAAGCTATCAAAATCAGAATTGACGCAGTGCGATTGCTCGAATGCTTTTGTAAGCATTATTGATGCTCGGTTGGAATGCAGCGTCGAACGTTTTCTGAATTCTTGAAACGGCAAATAACGTGAGAAACGTAAAATAATAAAATGAACTAAATTAGGAACTACAAAACAACACATCTCAAAACCCACAGGTAATTCGTCACTGACTATTCCTCGATGGAAGGTTAAACGCTAACGACAGTAAACTTAGAAAAAAAGTCCTAATTGGCGTTGTTTATTAAGGAGCAGAGTATCGGGCGTTGCTCGGGGCTGGATACCAAAGTTCTGGTGTTTGATCGTGTTTTCCTGTTTGATTACATTATCGGAAACATTCTCCATCATCGTCCACTTTGGCAGATTTTCCTATAGCTTCCGAGATATATGCAAAAACCATAAAAGCTGCACATGTAAAATTGTCTTATCGCGGTGAAGGGGGAGAGCGGGAACAGTATATTAAACGTAATGTAAACATTACTTATACACCTATATTAAAGCATATGTGCGCAATGTTCCTTCGAGATCGCATAAAAATTGTGAACGTGTGTGTGTACGCACACCAACTTTTAAAACAATTTTTAAATTTCAAAATAGACTTTCGAAGTGACCTTTTGTAAATCAAATGTAGGCAATATTTTTAAAGCAATTTTAGGCAATTTTTTTTTAAGCCTACGTGTGCTAACTTCCATCGAAATCGTATAAAAACAGTAGGTTTTGTATAAAGAATTTATTTGTAACATCTGAGAGAGATAAGAGGAAGAGGGGTTGTGTTTTCGTGAACCAAATGTATACAGTATTTTTCTCTTTGATTTAAAGTATGTATGTGCAATGTTCCATCGAAATCCCATAAAAACAGTGCATTTAGTGTAAAGAACATTTGCAAAAATTAAGAGTAGTAAAGGGAGAGAGGGGATGTGATTTTAAAAAATGTAGACAGTATTTCTGTCTTTGTTTTAAAGTATACGTGTGTTAAATTACATCGAAATCGGATAAAAACTTTGGGTTTTTGTATAAAGAACATTTGAAAAAATTAAGGGGAGTAAAGGGGAGCAGGGGGTGTGTTTTTTTTAACTAAATTTAGAAATTTTTCTCTTTGTTTTGGAGCACGTGCTCAAAGTTTCATCAAAATCGTATAAAAACTGTAGGTTTGTGTGTAGCCACACCAACTTTAAAACAATTTTTAAATTTCATGTTAGAATTTCTCGGCCACTAATTGTCACGTTGGAATCGATCCAACGCCAATAAAAAAGGAAATTTTTAGGGCTTTCAGAATGTCTTCATCCACTCCACCAGATTTCCGTACCGTCTTCGAGATATTTGCAAAAAGCTGAACCAATGCACGTGCAAATTTCCTGAAGGGGTGTGATGGGGAAGAGCGATTTTTTGTTAGGACGTTCGCAGGTTGCAAGGAAACACAGTCTCCTAATGTTTAAAGCATTAATGATTAACCTTCTTTTCATTTTCTTATGTGCGTCTTGTTTAGTTTAATATTTTTTTGGTGTAATAATTTTTCTATATATTCAATTTCGACTAAAGTTATCTCTGCGGAATGTATATGATAATCTCTGAACAATGAACTGTGAATGTAAGAAGAAGATCTTTGGGCAGAGAAAAGAAAAGATATATGAAAAAAAAGTGGCACGGGCAGATTGTTAGAGAAACTGAGATTTTGTAGCTGTATGTGAACTAAATGGTTAATTAAAGGAGATAATAAATAAAACTTGGTGTAGGTTTTGTTTATTTATTTTTATTTTTTATGAATAGTGTGGAAGAAATGTTGACACCTTCGATACTAACAAGAAGAAAAGGTTAGTAAAGATATTATAAGGTGCATAGTACAATAAGTCACCAAACTTTCATCACAATTGGATGAAAGGTGTAGCAAAACATACAAGATGAACAAACAAACAAATATTCCTTTTTATGTATTACGTTAAAAAAAACTGAATTGTGAAGTGAAATCTCTGACTTGTAAACCAGAGAGAGTAGTGACAGGGCGGTAAGCCGTATAGTTTGTCGGCACTGGGTCTGAAAGCCCGAGGAATCCGTCTGACAAGACGAGCCCTGCTTCTCGCGGCTGGAAGCCTTTGCTCAGCGGATTCAAAGGACGACAAAAGAAATAACGGGTGGAGATTTTTTTAGTCTGCGCTGATCTCGTCCATTGTGCTCGTTGGCGTCTGATAGGCTGTCAGATGCGAGATAGGGCAGAGCAGGCCGACTCAGCACGCCCGCCACGTCGCCGAGTACGCGAGCGCCGTGCGTCGTAACACAACATAATGTGTGGCGGGACTTCATGAGCTTACCGAGCGTGGTGGTCTCGCATTCGGGATAACTCGAGTTCATACTCCCGACCGCCCATCCAAATTTCCATAGCCTCCGAAATCTAGTGCAGGCGACTAACGGAATGGATCCAACAAAGTTCCATGGCTAAATTCCTTCCCTTTCCATGACTCCTACTTTATGTAGTGAAATCCAGTAGGAGGTTTTAAACAAGTTTTTGAAATAACATTAACAACTGAGGGTGTCAACCACCATCGGTCCAAAGTGGGCCTTTTGACTCCCTCAGCATAACAGTGCACACAATGTACAGACATCGGTCACGGGGCGGCTGCCTTGTTGTATCGGAGTGCCACATTCAGTGCAGTGTGGCCGATACGGGACAACTGATGGACGGCTATTCCGGCGCTATCAGACAGCTTCATATACCTCCCGCCAGATGGATCACGCTGGTTTCAAACACACCACCACAGATACATATCCTTCATCGTGAAATAAAACAACGGAATACCATATTATCATCCCAAAATTGAATCGTTGTTTTTATGTCGTTTTTGGGCTAATCTGATAGTAGTAATAGGTAGGCTATTTCACACTCATAAAACCATTTTCACGATACACGAGAAACAACTAAAACTGTAAAGTTATTAGAAATTATATTCCTGTTTGGAAATATATTTGTATAAAAGTAAGGTCATAGAACGCAGTATTTTATTATTATTTATTTTATAAAATGGCATTCAACCAGCATCACTTGTGTTTCGGTTTTCTCAAGTGTGCTAGACTTCTTAAGTGGTGTTGATAATCTCAAGTGAAAGGACAACACAGGACAAACATAATACTTAGTTAAAACCACCCTTGCCATGGGCCGAACGTAGTATTAATCTTGGCAATTTAGTCGATAGCTCAAAGAAATCGATAGTAGCGGTCTGGAGTATCTTTGGCAGAGAAATGAAGAGAAGATAGGGGGCATCCATAAATTACGTGAGGTGAAATAGGGGGGGGGTCCACCTAAATCTCACCAGATCTCACCAAGGGGGAGGGGGGTCAACGGAAATCTCAAGTGAGATTTTTTTAAATTGGGCAGGACTTTAGAGCTAAAAAAAAAAGTCTACAATTGACGCGAAAAAAAAGGTATCAAAAAGTTGCAAAGACGATCTGTAGGGGGGAGGGGGGTCTCACGGGACCAGATCTCACCACAGGGGGGCAGATCTCACTAAAATCTCACCAGAGGGGGGGGGGGGGTCCGAAAATCCGGAAAAAACACCTCACGTAATTTATGGATGTCATGTTCCCATATGAATAAAGAGAATGGTTTTGATGGAAACGCGATGATCTTATCTTCACGAAAGAGGAGACATTAAGAAAAAGAAGCTTAACACGAAATTCTATCTCTCTTTGCAATTGACAAGTTTGTGAATAATTGTTACAGAAAAGTATACAGCCCCAGGGAACAAATAAATAGAATTGGTATATGACCTGTGAATATTGTGTGTCAGTAGGAAATGATGTATCGATAAATTCACCGGAGATAAGTATTAATTTAATATTATATAGTTAGTTTATTATTAAAAAACAAATCGTATGTTTGATGATTCAAGGAGTATAGAATGAATTATTTGAGAAAATATACAAGCAAATATTTAACGATATTAAGATTAGGATTTTTCAGATATTAAGGTGTTTGATGCGTACCAGATATTGAAAGCCAGAAAAAATAAATTCGAATTCTGGTAAATATCTGCTAAGTGTAAAAGGAAACGGTAAAACCAAAAAATAAAAATACATAAGCCCGCGTACAGATGACCATCACTTACGCTAAATAGTAAGACGAAAAGACAAAAAAGCAAAACAACGCTTACAAGCTATTAGACCGAGCGTGGCGGAGAGCGGTAACGCTCTGACCTCGCAATTGGGAAGACGCCGCTTCGAATCCCCCCTCCGGCCATCCAGATTTCGGTTTTCCTTAGTTTCCCGAAATCATTCCAGGCGAATGCCGGGATGATTCCATCAAATGGCCACGGCCAAATTCCTTCCCGTTCCTTGCACCAGTCGTTTCCCGCCTCTAATGGCCTCGACGTCGACGAGGCGCATAGTCACGAGAGAGAGAGAGAGAGGGGGGGGGGGGGAAGAAGACTACTACATAGTGTGGGTTCTCTATGCAATAGGCGACGACTGCTCTTTCCATTTGAAGAAGTAATGAGTTACAGGAAACGAATTATAAAATTCGGTTGTGACATCACTACAAAAATAACAGCGAAACATTACTTATACAGGATAATTCAGGAGGAACGGTGAATATTAAAAGCGGTGACGGTATGAACAATACTGAGTAAAAAGGTTCATATAAACATTTGTACGATTTGTTTTCGTTTTGGAGAACAGGTGCTGGAATTTTGTGCATGAAATAAACCTCACAAAATGATCAACAGCACGCAAATAACTTACTCAAGTACTTTGTTCGTCTAAAAACACACGCTTATTTTAAAACAGCTTAAATTAAATGTTCCAAAATCCCACAGTCATTTTTTTTTCCCCCTGAGAATCGTGCGAGAAGGGACTGTAAGTGTCGACTTCAAGCATCAATAAAGTGCTTCAATTTGTGTATTGAAGACGATGGTTGGTTTTTCGAACATTTAATTTAAACTGTTGTAAAATATGCGTGTTTTTGAATCAATAAAGTACTTCAATAACTTATTTGTGTGTTGTTCATCATTTTCTGCGGATTATTTTATACATAAAATTCCAACACCTGTATCTCCAAAATGAATGGAAATCGGACACATTCTATTTGAACACGTGAAACACACAAACTTTTTTTACTCAATATTCTTCATACCATCACCACCTTCAATATTTACCATTCCTCCAGAATCATCCCGTATTAAATTACGTGTAAACCGAAACCATATTTTTGGTTCGGTCACGGAGTAATTTGCAGTTGGCTACTTTGTCCAGGGTTTGCAATAGGGATTAGTTAACTCTCATCAAAAATGCCACCACGACAGAGAATTCAAGAAGGATCTGGAAGACTTAAGGTTTGATTGGAGGACTATTCATGAACATCAGCTATTCATGGGCAGGAAGGACCAGCACCAGGGAGACTGGAGCTGGGGAATGGTGATGATGACAAAGAAGTGCTTGCTTTCCATTTCAAAAGTTGGTAACATAAATCTGACTGCGGAGAAAGGAAGAGACGGGCGAGCGAGTGATATGGCGGTGTCCAGGAAAAGCCGTTTCTGAACTTTAAGGGCTGCGAGAATAATTACGGAACTTTTAAACGTGTGGCAGATTGCACTCAGTTTGAGGTAATTAAGATAAAGAACATTACCTCCCATATTTACGACCTCCGCACAGTGAAACCGCAGCCGATAACGGGATAAATGGAAGAAAATCACACAACAGAATTTTTGTACAAAATTTAAATAATCTTAACGCTCTCTAAAAGCATTTCTATCCCTAAGCAAAATGCCGAAATGTTTCATTTCGTTAGCGATAGTGTATTCTTCCCTAGAAGAATACTAGTCCTGTATGCCGTACCAAACACACTTAATTGTAAACGGATTAATCAGTAAAATTCCCTCTCGATCTATTTGTTATCATCAAAGTTATAGCTATTTCTTACTGATAAGAAATTATAACGGAATATTGAATTATTTAAATTATTAATTTCTAGGTCTGAGATCTTCAGAATATTCTGAAAGGTAATGTCGTTCATTAAGATTACGTCAACAGAGGCGAAACTGTCACCAGGTCGTAAGGTGAAATGAATTTAGGGGTTACCTGCAGATCGCGATACCGCTAGTATTAGTTACCGCAGCGCGGGGTAATAACGTCCTGATACTGCGGTAGTCAACTGAAAGATTTATTATTTATAAGCAGAAATTAGGTTGTAAAACACTCGGGACTAGCATGACATCGCAAGAACAACTTGCCGAAATAGTTAGAACTCCTGCGGAGTTTTAGAGGGATCATGCTGGCGCAGGGTGTATTACAACCTAATAACTGCAAAATAATGTGTCTCGCCCTCAAATACGGCAGAATTATGATTTAATCAGCTTGCGCGGCGGAAAGTAGTTTTGGCGTTATCGCAAACCAGAAGTCATATTATTAGATCAATTAGTCAGCAGCTAACTGACAAAATGGCGTGTTTGGAGATTTAATACATATGTATCTAAAAAAAAGCCAGCAATTTAATGAAAAAATCGCTCTAGTAGAAAAAAGAAATCGGTCAATCATGTTTAAAGTATTAGCGGTCACCTCACCATGTCTATTAAAAAAAAAAAAAAAAATCTGGTGCCCTAAGGGTATTGTACCCAGACTGTATATTAAATTCAAATTAGTGGAAATTTTATTTCGTAAAAACTTTTCTTATTTTTTTAAAAAAAATAATGTCCGACTTGGAAATATTTTTGAACTGATTATTTAAAAAAGTAATCTAATCATCTGATTCTCAAAATTGTCATTTAAATAATATACCTGATTTTTTGTTAAAAAAATTATCTACTTAAATGTTGAAACTACCAGTATTTTAGTGAACCAAAGTAAACTGCAAAATCTCCGCTATAGATATATATTCTTTATGAGACTACGTATAAATATAAGATATTAAAGACTTTGACAATTTCAAAAATAAAACAGAGGAAATAGATTTTTATATTTTTTCGCCGAAAACTCATCATAGAATATAAAAAAATCTAAACACTTTCAGAATCTGCAGGTTATGAGGTTTTATTTGATGCCCATTAAGACTATAAGAAGAAAACCACATAATCATTGCCATGATTTTTCCAAACTTCGCGTTATAATCGTGTTTTGAATGGAAAGTATTAAAATGATTCCCAATTGCAAATTATAAAGTTGAAGCGTTCAGATGCTATAGGATGTGGCAGGAAGGTTCCGTCTTTGAACCAGAAAGAACGGAATCTCTAAAACCGTCCCGCAGTAATCCGTATCAGGCGAAATGGTGTTCCGAGATTTGTTGTGTATGTGAACACAGCTGTTGGGGGATAGTGGGATGCAAATGGCCGCCCTGGGAACAAGCGCGGCGCTTGATTTACAGGATGACCGCCGACAGGTCGTTCGTCAGGGCGTGATAGGCTACTGCAGCCCAGCCTAATGTGATGAGCCAAGCAGTGTCTAAAGGGGGCACCTCGCAACAAGGCATACTGCCTACTACGTGTTACCCCCGACTTCGTACGCAAGGACATAGAATTGAATACAGAAAAAAATGTAATTTATATAAAAGCATGAAATCAGTATCATCACTGATACACTCTACCAGTGAACCAGTTTGCAACATGTTTAAAAATTGCAGCAGACTGGGGGGAGACTACCTAGCACAGTTCCTCTGACAGATCTTATGTCAATGCCGTTTTTTAACACAACATTTTTGGTTCTGCTGTCCTTTGCTACGATGTATAGCATTTGAGGGTTGGAAACCGGTGACCTAATTATATATAATTACAAAATAATAGTCTCGTGCAGCGCAAATCCACGTCTATACTAAGTAATAAGTTGTGTCTGTACATTAACAGGTCATACAAAAACTGACTGTGAGAGAAACAAAGCCTGAGTGACCGATATAACATTACAGAGACTCACACACGCTATCCGTCTGTCTATCCATCACCGTTCCGTTAGTTTTCAAATTTTCATGACAAAATATGTTATTTATACCGAAAAAATTATCCTCTGTACTTCCTGATGATACATGGTATTTCCATGTCAAATTTCACTAAGATAGGTTTAGTCGTGAAAAGGTAACGAATGGACAGAGAAACAGAGTCAGTTCCACAATTTAACATTACGTGTAGATTAATTTGATATTTACAACCCAACAAATACAGATCAAGTGTGCGTATCATTTAAAAAACATGCAACCCGGCTCCTTACACGTCATAGTCTATAAACCTGACCAGGATTGCTTCAATTATATTCAGTTTAAACGAGAGTCTCTGACGATAAAGTTACGTAACATTTTTGCTTAATGCTTTACCCCTTGTCCACGTCGAGGTCATTAGAGGGTAGACCACTGCGGATTTGGTGCACAATCTGGTTATTTCAGATAGTGGACTACAAAATTTCTTCCACCCACAGAATTCGAATCAGCTAACCCTCGACACCATCACGATGATGCAACCAACTGAGGCAGCTAAACATCCACTCGTACCTCCAGAGATATTATATGAGCTGGGTAACCAGAGTGTGCTTTTGGCAAATGAATCTTAAGAAGGAAGCATCCCGGGAAAAAAAAGACACACCACGTTCTCACTTCTGTCGTACCTCCAGCGATATACTTTCTTTTTCTTTAGTTACAACTTTGTTTAAAAAAATTTTTACTTCACCAATGCAGTTTTATTTTATATCGCGTAGTAACTCCGCTCGTTCTGAACCAAAAGGAATCCTTCGCTATCGAAGAAGAAATAAAAGGTATAGTTTACCTATTAACGAAACAACAAATTATCACAGTTGTCGCGTGATTGGCCGACGATAACGCAACTTACACCAATGTGGGTCCATTTACCTGAGCTTACTATCCGCTGCGGTTGCACTATTTCCAGACTATATATGTAAGCATTTGGCTAGGGAAGAGAAACACTTGGAAATAACTTAATTACGGAAACTTGAGTCACTTTCTGAAATGAGTGTTGATAATAAATTTGTATGGTCGTAGTGACCTGGTGTCAGTATTTCTTATCACCTGCGCAATCCGCCCCTATCGTAGCAGCCTAGCCTACCGGGCTTATGGGACCTACAGTTTAACATGAAATCTGAATCACGGAAGCGTTCTGGTATACTTCACATTACACAGCAAACTGTGTCAGACGTTAGGGTCGGAGACCTTTCTATCTCTAAACAGACGCCTTAACTAATGAACCTATAGAGCACTGGTAATGAGTGTTTAGAGACATAGTCGAGTTGGATTTATTGCAGAAAACTCGAGAAAAGGTTTATAGTAAAGAATAATATTTTATCCATGATGCATTAGTGGAAAGCAGCGACTGTGATATCAAATTTGTTGACATTAAAAACAGAAACCAGTCACACTTTGTTGTTGTTATATTTATTAACCATTACCGGTTTCGAACAAATTGTTCATCGTCAGATGTTTGCATTTATTTTTATAATGTATTCAAATATGCAGCTGCAAATTGCAATCTTGGGTCCTATAACAACAGAAAGTAGCATTTATTGAATGAGAGTAATTTAATTTTGGGTTGATAAAGGTAATCTCAATTATATTACTTAGGTTAAATAGTTGAATGTTTTGAAATTGAATTCTTCTTGATGGCGAAAGGATATGATGAATTATTAAACAAACATAAATATTTCACTATTATAAGATTCTGAAAAGATCTTATGAGCAGGCTAGAAATTTTTTTTAAAATTTATTTATTTGACCTTAGGTTTTGAATAGACCATACAGTCAGCCTGGTAAAGTAACAAGGTAATAATATTAATAGTATGTAAAAATATGCAGATACATTAAATATGTAGGTCACTATCCTTGATGATACTATAGATTCTGTTGTTGCTTTTGCATTTACAGATGTAGCAAAGATGTTTATGTACAAAGAGTTTTGTATAATACTAAAGATGGAATTAAATTGAATATTAAGTTCTATGGACAAAATACAGCAATACAAATGAATACAAATGACTGATATTTGTTAAATTAAAATTGAAATGACATCTAGATCATATACAGAGTTGGAATTAACATATACTGATATATAATGAAATTTGTTACGTCTAATATTTAAGTCTAGATAAATTACTTACTTAATATTTTGTAGGAGTTGTTTGGAAAGGGGTTGAATGAGTGTATTTACTGACGATTATATGGGAATAATAGACGGCTTGCAAATTATTTAATCTGTGTTGGATTTAACAAATAAGTCTAAGAAATTGTATAGGTAAACTTTATTAGAGAGTTCTTTCCGTTCATTTAATATGAGGTCTGGCATTTTCTTGACATGGATATAGATTTCTAGCTCTTCAAGGAGATCCATTCTCTTCCCTTCCTATAATTTTTTCATAGAACTTTAATATTCAATCTAATTTCATCTTTAGTATTATGTAAAACTTTTTGTACATAAACATCTTTGCTACATCTGTAAATGCAAAAGCAAATTTCTAGCGTGCTCATAAGATCTTTTCAAAATCTTATAATAGTGAAATATTTATGTTTGTGTAATAATGCATCATATCGCTTCGCCATCAAGAAGAATTCAATTTCAAAACATTCAACTATTTAACGTAAGTAATATAATTGAGATTACCTTTATCAACCCAAAATTAAATTACTATCATCCAATAAATGCTACTTTCTATTGTTATAGGATGCACGCTTGCATTTTGCAGCTGCATATTTGAATACATTATAAATATAAATGCAGACCATCTGATGATTAACAATTTGTTCGAAACCGGTAATGGTTAATAAATATAATTACAACAAACTGTGCTAGTTGCTGCTTTTAATAGCAACAAATTTTGTAGTACAAGATTCTTATACTTAAAAGCAATGGTGAAATACTACACGTCTTAGATGTACTACGAGAGTGAACGAATGATAAATCAGTGGCCTAAATTAGTGGTACATGCTTTCTGAGCCAACAGAGGGTGGAAGAGTGATATAATTGGCATAATACGGTGACCACTCCATTACTTTTTAACCGCCGCTCTCAGTTCAACAACTGTACTGGTTACAATAAAATAAAATTACGATACAGTATTTCGCAGTTGAGATAACAGAAGGAATACTTTAAAAAAAGTATATATATATATAAACAAACTACAACATCGATAACATCTAGCTACGTGGATTGTCATCCCATTGTTCATGACATCCTCTGTGATCTGTCAAGCTAGTATGATTTTTTTAACAATACAGGTTAAGCTTGTCACCTGATGAAAAATCATGGTAGTTGAGAATGCGACAATGTCTACAGTATAATGGTGGTAAAACTGCAGTTTTACTAAGACAGTTTCAGATTTTGAATGATGCTAGTGATTTTGGCTTATACCGCTGGTGTTGGCGGGTTCGCCACATTAGCAGTCGGCAGGCGAGGTCCAGGCTAGAGTGCGTGCTGCGAATACTCACACTCCAAGGCTCAATCTGTGGTCCTCAGAACTAAACATTAATGAATTTCAACACTGCAAACCGTGAAATCGATGTAATGATGGCGAATGAAAACAGTATGCATACACGGCCTGTGATATGTCTATCGCTCTCTTTGAGGCCTCTAAAGGCGTTTAGTAAACGATGTTATTTTCCCAGGTAATTTCTGCCCCAGATGCATTATATTCTTAATATTACGAATTCTGTATATCTGAAAAATTGGGTGTATAATCGTTTAAACAAACCGTTAAGCTTGGCAAAAGTGTATTAAATTCGCATGAAATTTTGGACAAAAAATATTTACGTCTTGAGAAACCCTTCCGGCCATCCTGATCTGGGTTTTCTATGGTTTTTCCGAGATCGCGCGAGGCGAATGTCGGGATGGTTCCTCACAATAGCCCATGGACACCACCTGCTATATCCCGTATATCCCTTCCTATGCACACATTAGGATCGGTGTAATGCAACCTCCGCCATCCACTTTTAGTGAATCGCGGAGTATTAATAATAATAAAGTATATTTTTATATGACAGTGGGAATAACATCTGACACTTTACTTATTTCGAATTATTTGATAATTCGATATTTTGATATTAGCAAATTACAGGTAGCAGAGATGAGGTTTCTGAGAGGGATAGAGAATGTCACGAGGAAAGACAAAATCGAAATGAAAACATAAGGGAAGCATTAGAAGAAGATGTTAACACGGAAAAGACTGCAGTGGCTGGGGCATGTCATGACGATGGAGGAGGGAAGAGTGCGGAAGTTAGCACTGTTAATAGTGGGAAGGGAAGGAGACCAGTTGCAAGACCACGAGCAAGATGGATGGACCAAGTGAAGAGAGATGAAGAGACTAAGGGAGTCACATGGAAAAAAAGTGGTGGAGGTAATATCTTGGAATGACCGCCAGACTTGGAAGAGGGTGTGCTGGACAACTCGCAAAAGGCGGAAATATCTAACAATGATGATGATTACAAATAAGGCACCAAATATGGAGAAATTTGTCATTATACTTAGTTCAGCCATATAATTAATAATAATAGTTTCATAATATATATTAGTCAATCAAACTGTAAACAATACACCTATATTGTTAATAAGTTTTAATAGAGGAATTTTAGAAATTTCTCCTTGTTTTTCTATTTATGATGATGTACACTTCACTGTTTCAAAAACTGATTGACGAACCAAAAAGGAATTATTTATTACAAGAAGAGAAGTCGGTGTATTTTTTTTTTTTTTTTTTTCTAAACAGGGGACGGTAACTTTTTTCCGAAAAGAAGGGGATAAGATAAAAAAAAGGTTGTGAATCTATGGTATGGATGAGGGGTCCCCAAACTTTTTATCCCGTCGACCCCTTCATAGAATATTTGCCTTCTTATCAACCCCCAGATTACGTATTTAATGAAAACATTAAATCATTTTTGGCAGTTCTAATGCTGAGAAATAAGGAAACTTGCACAACAACCCAACAAAATAATTTATAGTTCCAAAATATCTTACAAAATCCACTCAATAACATTAACATTTTTATTGGAATACTCCCTTCTTTTTTTAATTTAATTAAATCGCAATGGAGCACACGCTCCGGTGGTTATTTCCCTTAACACCGATCTTTCCCTTTTCTTGCACCCACCTACATTTGCCCACTGCAAAATTTAACTTTAAATTATTTCAACGTTTTTGATAAATTATTCATCATTTCCCTTGGTAACTTATTCCAATCCCTGACACCGGGCATCCAGATTTGGGTTTTCCATGGTTTCCCAAATCACTCCAGGCGAATGCCGGGATGCTTCCTTCAAAAACGCCATGGCCGAATTCCTTCCCGTTCCTTGTACCCAGTCCCATTCCGCCTCTCATTATCTTAGCCGTCGACGAGGCGTAAAGCCATAAGTAAAAAAAAAAAAAAAAAAAAAAAAAAAAAAAAAAAAAAAAAAAAAAAACTACACCAATATCTTTCCACACTTCATTACCAGTATACGCCTTGTATAATCCCATGACCCTCATTTCTTGCAATGAATCCCATTCCAGCTCTTTTATCAAATCAGTTACTGATTGTGTTCTGCGATAATTTCCAGAGACAAATCTAGCAGCCCTTCTTTGCACCCTCTCCAACTCCTGTATTTGATACTCAAAATGTGGGTCCCATATTACACTACCATATTCGAGCAAAGGTCTGACCAAAGTTTTGTAACCTAATTCCTATACTTCTCTCGTCCATCCCCTCATCACACTCTCCAACAAGTGCAGAATTTTGAAACCTTTTCCTACCACCTGTCCAATGTGCCCTGCCCAATTAAGCTTTGTCCCTAGACAGTTTAATTGATCCCCTTTAGTGTTAATCGACCCTCTTTCAACCCCCACGTATTAATCGACCACCGGAAAACGCTTATCGACCGCTTGGGGTCGATATTGACGACTGGTATAGATGGAAATAATGAGCCTGTGTGGTAGGATTCATAGCGACGCAAACCAAGTAACAGGAAAACCGCGCGCCCTGTTGGTGGGAAGTCTTCAGACGCGACGGGTCCGCTTTAAGGACGCGGTGCTCATAAAACAAGCGTCGTCGGTTCCGTGCCGAAGATTAATGGCCGGCGCCTTAAGCGGATGAATTACAAATCGAAAGCCATTCCCGGCGAAGCCGTAAAACACACACCGGCTCGAGGTACAGCCTCGAGTCGAGCTGGCGCGGGAATCAACAACACCCCCGGAGACGGCCAATAAACTCGGCTAAAACTTAACGAGGCAACGCATTTACACGGAACTCAGGAAGAGGCCAATCGCTTCCACATTATTAGTTTTATTACTACTCTAAATTTCGGATTAAATTGCTGCCCATTTTTCGGTAGTAACTACCTTTAGTCATTTTTCAAAATCCTTAAGGCTCGTATACTTTAAAAGTTTATAAAACGAATAGATTGTAGGGCAATGCTACAATACAATAGTACTGTTACGTATTTTTACCGTTCTTAAGCCGTTTAATATTTTACTTCTTACTCTTTTACAACTTTTAAATACACGCAATGCCAACAACACAACAAAACCTACTCCATATCTTAATACCGCCAAAGAATCTTTCACACATTCATCGCCAGCGATATTCACTACACAAAGCGTATACACGTTATAAAAATACAATATGAAAAGCTATGAATAATCTAACCAATAAATCTCATAATCAGAAAAAATAAAAATAAATGAACGAGTGTTCCTTTTTCGTATACGGATTATTCTATAGTCTATGCTGATACAGCCACGAATATATATATATATATATATATATATATATATATATATATATATATATGTGTGTGTGTGTGTGTGTGTGTAAATAGACCGAGCATTTTTTTTCTCATGAATAGAGACCGGATACCGGATAGTATGCTACCTAAAAGTTAGAAATATGTATGAAAAAATGCTTAAAATATGCATGAAAAGTGTCAAAATTTGTATCATTAAATAATAATAATAAAAAACAGCAACTTACTTTTTTTAATTTCAAAATCGGCTATAATTAGTAAGTAGTTAAATAAGGTATTGATAAATTAGATAATTAACTATTATTTAATATTTTGTTACGTTTTTTAAACGTAAACAGTCGGGCACTGTTGTAAATGTTCGGTGGTAAGATTGTGTCTTCGATCACTCAAAGTATTTTTATAAGCGGTGAAGGACCGTTCCATAGCCAATGAGATAACTGTGCAGTATTTGAATTTGGGTGCTAAGTTAGAACTTATTGTTTCTGTGCAAAAGTTCACCCGAAAATATGCATCATAACCATATTTAAGGTATAATACGCAATAACTGCTGAGAAAGGGATTAATATGCAAACATGTAAATGAGGATTATCCGGACATTGGCCACCACTGTGGGGACTGATACGGCGAATCCCTCCAATACGTGCTACGCTGTGTCAATCACGAAATAGCCACCACATCCTGTACCGCAATTATCTGCTTTACGTAATTCACTCTTCAATTTTAGAGAGGGGAGGATAGTACAAGGAAGTGGGGGTGGGGGGAAGGAGATAAAGTAAAGTTGTTTTACGTGTTGTCCATTTCTCTCATTTAAGAGTTATGACTGAGGCCTGCCATCTATCTGCTAATTAAGTAAGCTTCGTACCATTGATTTGTGCTACCTTTTTTTGTGTGGCTACTGAAAGCAGTGACACTCGCGTACAACTCTGTTTAAACTTTATATATGTGTTGATTTGTGATTTTATGTATGAGGCTTACTGTTTTACATTTTCCCCTTCTCTTTGCTAAATGTTCTGTTAGGTTAACATACTAAATTTGGGCTGTGTGACATGCCACTGCAAGTGACAACTGTATAATGGTAATTTTAAATTGTATATTCGTAATTATTGTGAAACAAGGTGTAAATTTGCTGGTAATTTGATAATTGTAACGTAGGAATATTTAATATTAAGGAGAGTAGTCAGACATCTTGCTGGTTTGGCTCAGACAGTTGCCACCAATGCGTCAGTTACGTCAGCCAACTGTGGAAAACAAAAAAACAGGGCAGGTAGCAAGCATCTTGAATGTTTAATTGTGCTGTGGCGCAAGATGAATTTCACTATAATAAATTCAAATTATTTGTAATATGTTGCTTTACTGTTTAAGCTGCTCCTGATTTTATTGATACAGTGTCTCCCCATTAAGCGTAGACAATCATTGGTGAAAGTCCGATAAACTATGAATTAACAGAAATAAATAAGAGAAGTTGACAGAAATCAGGTTTAAAAAAATTAACGGTGAAGACAGGAGGGTAATATATTTCGGCTGTCTGCATGGATTATAAGCAGAAGGCAAACAATATATATATATATATATATATATATATATATTTATTATTAAGGAGGGCGCCCCAGGAAGAGCAGCTAAATTTGTTTGTGGAAATTACCACAGTAAATGATGTGATAAAAAGAGCTAGATTCGGAGGAGGGTGAAGAGTCATGGTATGTGTTGGTGACGAGGCTAGGAAAGATATTGGTGGAAGTACTACGAGAAGTGCACGAAAGGGAAAATGATGACCAGCACCTCTAGATTTCATGCGTAAGTGAGTGGTAAAATTTTCTTTACTGGGTAAGGGTGTCAAGGACTTGAAAAAATTATCAGCGGAAGTTTTTAATAATTTAACAAAAACACGAAACTGACAACTATAGATTGGTGGGGCTATTTATCCTAAAAGTATACAAGATGATAATAATGACAAGGAGGTTATAAATAGACGAATAGGGAAGTTGCCACCGGACTATGCGCTCCATCACAGCTCAGTTGTTCTGTTGCTTGGAAATAATGTTGTGTCGGTTTGGGTGCGACACGAGATATACGTCTGTTTCAGCCGCAGGCGACGCAAGACAGAAGCCTTTTATGAAATATTATGCGTCCGACTCGGCGCCTTGAGATGCAGGGAAAGTTGGACGACCCAGATTAGCTGCACACCCTGCCCGTCCCCTCTGACGAATGCAGAGGCAAAACCTCGCACCCGACACCAGGCCTGCCAACTGCCCTGTAGAACTGCTACCAACATCACCACACGCTGGAAATAGTATCTTTGATGGTTACATTAAAAGAAGAAAATAAACAACTTCTTTTTTTTTTCCTTTTCGTTTCAGCCATCTATGGACTACGACTACGCAACTTCATTTCCTCTTCTGAGTTTCCTTCCTCCGTCGCCACTACTCTTTCATTCTCTCCCTCACTCTTGCCTTTTCTTCATCTGAAAATGCCCTCTTTTTCCCGATTTTTTTTTTCAGTCAGATCCTTCACCTCCGCTATTTTTACTCTGAATAATTCCCTGTCTTGGATGTCTTCAATTCTGATCCCACATCTTTTCAGATCCTGATGGACCTCCTTCACCCATGGAACTTAAGTCTTTCTGTTCTCTTGAATGTTGAGAATTTTCTTTGCAATTCTTTCTGGTTCTATTCTCCTGATGTGTCCATAGAAAGCTAATCTCCTTTTCTTAATTGTGTTTGATACCTTTTCAAACTTCTCGTATAATTCTTGGCTCAACCTCAAACGGAAATTAAATTCGCTTCCTGTCACATTTTTTGGTGCCACGATTTTCCTTAGATACTTTCTTTCTTTCTGTCCCCAGTCGCATCTCGCCTCTAATGACCTTAGCTGTCAACGAGGCATAAAGCCATAAATAAATATAAACTTTTGTTCGCACGATTTTTGAATGTTTATGTTGATGATAGTTTGTTGTTTACCGTGTATTTTCCTGTAACAGTGTCTTATCTGTGTTGAGTAGTTGCCTTTTGAGTAATATAGGAACGAAGTCTTTCTCGGCGTTGAGAATGGATGTAGTCTTCTCGGGAGACTAGCCGAGTAAACAAGGTGTTTCCACACGATATTTCGGCGATCTCAGACTCCGCCGCCATCTTCTGAGAAGATGGTGACGAAGCCTGAGATCGCGGAAATATCGTGTGGAAACACCTTGTTTACTCGGCTATTACTCGGCTAGTCTCCCGAGAAGACTATATCCTTTTGAGTAATGTTTGTAGTGTATGATGTACCACGTTTATGTATTCTTTTATTACACGTCTTCATTCGGCTAATGTTTTCTGGATGCGCTAGTTTCCCTGGAGAGTTAGTGTTTCTGGTTTACTATTGTTTATGGTGAGTATCACGACACCCACAGTTGGTATTATAATTTACCGAGCAATTTTCTTCTATTTTACCTAATTAAGACAACGAAGGAAGTTGCTAAAACATTGTGAAGACGCCTGGAAAGACTCAGTCCTAACAACTATCTTCATTGGCTTTAGCTCCGTTGGCAGACGAAATATTTTTGCTGTTCCGGCGGTTCGGAGATGTAAAAGGTTTGAAAAAGTCTGCTGTAGCGAACTTTGCGAAACTGAATATTTAGAGAAACCGAGGGGAAATGAGAAGGCTGATGGATGTGAAATATGAAAACAGAAAATTGCTGGAAACTGAGTGAGCCGACAGGAAATGATATGAACAGGTTCTGGAATCGATGGATGAGGAAACGAGTTACTAGAATAATCGTACAAAAATAAAACAATTTCAGAGTAGTGGAAAATATTTTAGAAACGAGGAATTGTTTAATTTGTAAATAGAGGGTCCAGTGGAACAGAAGAAGACAAAGATTAGAGTATACGAAACAGCAACTTGGTGACGTATATGAAGTTATAAATATGTAGAGGTAATGACGTTAAAACAGGATACGAAGGGAAGGAGGCGTTGTCGAGGGACAAGAGGAAGAAAGAAGAAAATGGGAGAACGTTTAGAAGGCGCGGGAAATGCTGAAGGTAGGGTGGTATGGTTCCTGGTACTGTTGGCGAGTTACACTGTACAATCTGCTTTTCAGCGTCCGTTATCTTTCCTGCGAGTCGAGATAACAGGTGAAACGGGAAGGTTGCGGCTCGGGAATTAATTTGCCAAGTTTCTCCGACGCGCAATAAATCCTCAGAAGGAAGGTGGAATTTGCCTTAATTATATGCCCCCTAATATTTTATGAAACCCCGAGACGCATTCACATAGACACGGATACTCTCAGGCGTCTTCAGAAGCGAGGGAATGCCAACTGAGCTTACTACCCGCAGAATTTCAGTTAATTAATGTGCTGAAACATCCCCAGTAATATTCAGACTGTGAAAAAACCTGAAACTTTCACTTTCGTATCATCGCGATCAGGGGAACACAACAGATGACAATAGGGGATCTGGGTTGCTGTCCAAAATTCAACCGATTCGATAGAGGGATTATATCGGTTAAGATGAATTTGTTTCCGATTCTTAGTTGACCTTGTGTGAGCGAAACGTGGTGAATTACCAGGTTCTGTGATCGTTCTGTGATTGTTGCAATCTCTAGCATTTTCTTCTTCTTCTTCTTTTCGTTATGGCCAGCGAGGGACCACATCCCAATTTCAATTCCTTTCCTGTTGTTTCTTTCTTTCTTCATTTCCAGTGCTCCTTAATTATTGCACTGTGTTTTCTCTATTTAGACCATTTTCCACCAGTTTTCTTTATTATTATTATTTGTCTCGGACGCCACCGATCTTCTTCCGAAAGAAATCTGGTATTTTCAAATCAATGTCATCGCCGGTCATAGATGAATGCCGCGCAATGATCGGTACAAGACCAAGAAGGACAACAAGCAGGTGGATGGACCGGTTTATCCCATCAACAGGCTCTCAGGGAAGCTGAAACATAGTTAAAGAGTGTCGCAAATTTAGCGAGAAATTTAACGGCGTCACGGCCCTCAGGACCATTAATAATATGTCACAGATTCGAAAAGGAAACGGACACGAAAAGTTTGAAGTGACTCACGACATTACTAAAACAGAATATGGGAACTGCACGACTTTCGGCACCTACGCGAAATTGATACTAACCTTTTGAAATTTGGTTTAATTGCTTCGTCAATCTACATCTATATATATACTCTGTAATTCACAAAATTGAGGGTGGCAGAGGGTGCTCAGCACCAAGGCTAATCTCTTTGTTGAGCATTCCCATCCATAATGGTACGAGGGAAAAAAGAATTCATATAAGAATCAGTGCGGCACCTTATTTATCTAATTTTATCTTTTCTGTCATTCCGACTCGAATAGGTTGGTGGAAGATGTATTTCACTACACTCGAAAGTGAAAGTGGGGGTACCAATAATTTCAAACGAAATGTGCGTCGTCTATCTACCAGAGACTCCCAGCCCAGTCTACTAATCAGTTCTGTGACGCTTTCATAAGGACTGTAACAAGCGGTCACGAATCGAGCGGCTCTTCTCTGTACTTTCTCTAAACTGTCGATCAACCCCTTATGTCCTCTTCGCGTTTTGCGCTCTTGTTTTGCGGAAAAGTTAAAAATTAAATTAAAAATTCCGAAATATGAGAGGCTGTGCAACTGCGAAATGGTATCAGCACTGCAAAAACAACAAAAAAATTACCGACACAGCGATTATATCAACCTAACAGTTTCGTTTTGTCATAGAGTTCATGGTTAGGTTGAAATACGGTCTGGACCAAAGTTTAAGAAATTTTCGTTCTGCGTCATCCGTCACGGAAATGGAGTATTTGTTTACGATGGAAGCAATCTATTATCTCTGATTGCTAGTTTCGATAGAAGATGGCGGGTATCACCGTATTACAACTCGGATAAATATTGTCTACTCGTCAATTTTGTGAGACTTTTTACATCGGTGAAAAGGTGAAACGGCATGAAAACATTACAACAAAGGATTAAACCTACATTTTAAGAGACTGTCACCGATTTTTCAACGCTGACGGCATCTAACGGCTGTGTGTGGCCGTCACATTACCGCATTTTTTAATAAAACTGCTGGCAAGTTTTCAGTAAAAACAAGAGGGCAAAACGTGAAGAGGACATATTGACGAAGCAATTAAAACAAATTTCAACAGTTTAGTATCAATTTCTCGTAGGTTTAGAAAGTCGTGCAGTTCCCCAAAATATTATACTCACAAACTGCAAGCATACAGGTATGCTGGATATACGTCTACAGTGTATTATTGACGTAGTTACTTTGTGAAGAAATAGCTTGCTAAAATATTTTCTGCCTTTGTTATTAAAATGAGCAATATATTTAGGCGCGAGTTTAATATAAGATTAAGGGTGATTGGCTGCATCGGCGAGAATCGTCCAATGAGGACTTTGCTTGGGTACCACAGGTTAGTCAGGCGGAATTAAGTAGCAAGGACAGAACGATGCAGTCAAGTGAACAGATTCTGTCGCGAATATCCTAAAAGTTAAAATCTATGAGGGGTGAGGGGCAAACTGGGGCGATTGCCCTGGACGGTAACTTCAGGGCGGCGGCAAAATCATGTTTGATCTGGCTGATTTACGAAGCTGACCTGTATTTAGGGTTCGCTCTGCAAAATTAGAAGAATTTCTTCTTAGTTTGAAGGGAGTTAAAGTGCTTAAAAACAGATACCGCCCACATTAAATAAGAGATAATCAGATTACTAGCATGAAGCAATATTAGCAGAATTTAGAGAGGTATAATTCGGCATAACTTGTAATTCAAACAGAAAAACTATAAAAATTGTGTGTTAATGTTTTAGACAACAGTTTGAGTAACATTGGGTTGCTGTGTGTGGTTACAGTCTAACAGAACGAGGAGTTTGTGAGGTAAATACCTGAAGGGCGTAGCGATATGCACGTATTAAAATGCTGTATCAAATAGCATATTTAGAATTAACACGATCTATAGTGCGATTTGCATCTAAGTATATTTTTTTTATTTATGGCTTTATGCCTCGTCTACATGGAGGTCATTAGAAGCGGGAAAGGACTAGGGACAAGGAACGGGAAGAAATTCGATCATGGCCTATTGAAGGAAGCATCCCGACATTCACCAGTAGTGATTTGGGGAAACCATGGAAAATCCATATCTGGATGACCGGACGGGGGATTCGAACCCGCGTCCTCCCGAATGCGAGGCCAGAGCGTTACCGCTCACCCACCACGCTAGGTACTAATTTAAAAAAAAAAAAAATAGCAGCAAGGAGTAAATAAGTTTTTCATTTTCATATAATAAGATAAGAATGTATGCAAGCGTTAGTTCAGTTCAATCAAATGTTTCGCTAAAAGCAATATATTTGCTGTATTCTTTTATTTTGCAACGACAAGTGAAATTCAAACAAAGTATTGTAGTACGTGCAGTTGACAATTTAATACAGAATGCACAAAAAAGATTTGCCGTAAGGGATACGCTAAAAATTGCATAGTGGACGCGTTCATTATACCGAATTAATAACCATTGTAAGTGGAATTGAACAACGTCCCCATCAAGGTGAAGTTGAACAAAGAAATACAAGAACAGTTGTTAAAGTGTTTTTTTTTTTTTTTTTTTTTTTTTTTTTTTTTTTTTTTTTTTTTTTTTTAAATTCGTGTTAGGCGCAGAGCAGAAATATGCGGTGTGTGAAAAGAACTTCACAAAGAGTGACACAATGAAAATGGATATTTTAGACGTTACTTTCGATGAGATAAATAAAATCTCAAAATCAGAGCCTTACATAATTAATAAAAAATCTTTACAGCTGAAGTAACGTCCGATCAACCATCGTCCACGTAAAATATTATTTTTGTGGCTCAAACTGATGTAGATTACACAGAAATATGCGAAAATTATAAGCTGCAACAATGAATAAGAAATTCTTTGTATAAGTAAAGCTGCAAGCTTCCTACGTAAGTAATAAAAAAGGATTTAAATACCAAGGGCACCCCCCATTACCGCGACCCTTCAAGTTCTTCCATCCAACTTGTTTGTGGGCAGGCGACAGTTTATTAACACAGTGCCACCATTATGCTTTATAAACAGAAAACGACCTTAGTATTACAGTCGGGGCCTTCTTACATCGCATTACGTAACAAAAACAGGGGCAGACGAGGAGAAAAAGAACAAAGGAGAGGGAAAAAAAGACGGCGAGGCAGGGTTGGAACAATCAAGAGAATGGGCAGAGCCGAGACAAAGGAGACTCGCAAATGCCTCGCGGCGCAGTGTGCCCCGCAGGGGCTAAGGCTCGGCGGCCAGCTGCCTCTGCAGAACGAAGCTCGCTAGCTCGCTACTGTTAAATGATATCGTATCAAATCAGCCAGCGAATGGGTCGCAAATCAGACCGCGTTTTCTACAGTGCTGACTCAGTACGATTTATAATTGTTGATAAGTCGATATCAATTGCAAAGCACTTGGAGACAACGTGAAGAGCAGTTTGAGATTGTTTGCTAATGACGTCGCCATCTATAAGGATCTGCCTCGGTAGCGTAGGGGCTTTAGTAATAGCTCCGCGTGCCGAAGGTCACCAGTTCGAATCCGACCGAGGGCTTGGGTGTTATAAGTGTTGTGTGTGTGAATGTCGTGTCCATCTTTAGTGGCCATGTGGTTTTTTTCCATATTGTTTTACGCCTCGTCAACGGCTAAGGTCATTAGAGGCGGGATGGGACTGGGGACAAGGAACGGGAAGGAATTCGGCCATGGCCTATTGAAGGAAGCATCCCGCCATTCGCCTGGAGTGATTTGGGCAAACCATGGAAAACCCAAATCTGGATGCCCGGACGGGGATTCGAACCCGCGTCCACCCGAATGCGAGACCAGAACGTGTACCGTTCACCCACCACGCTCGGTGTGTCCATGTGTCCATACTTAACAGAAACAATATACTGGAGAAAGTTATACACTGGAAGAATTACGATAGTCACATTGAGGTGGCTGTATGGCCTAAAAAAATCTAAAGGAAAGTGAGGAGTTCGGTCGATTGCTTAAAAATTAAACGCGATCTGGATGTTTTTTCGGCATGGTATGACAAATGGCAACTTACACTAAACTGTAAAAATTGCAAGACAATGTGTATAACTAGCAAAAAGAACTAGTTTGTTCAGAGATGCAAAGTAAACAGCTCATTTGTTGATTTGGCCGATTCCGTAAGTATTTGGGCGTAATTGGGGGGGGGGGGGAAACCAAGCTGAAATGGGACTTGCACATCGATTCGGTGGTGGGTAGACATAATTATAGTCTGCGAATCATAGGTCGAATCTTGAAAAATTGTAATGCACAAACAGAGGTGATAGCTTACAAAACTCTTGTGCGTCCACATTTGTACTACTGCTTCGCCGTTTGGACCCTATGATAGGGGGCCGATTGACAGTATAGAGAAAGTACAGCGAAGAACCACTCGATTCGTGACTACTTGTACAGTCCTTATGAAAGCGTCACAGCGGAACTTCTGCACGCTGCGATTAGGGTTCGGAAGTCTGGGTCCTTAGTTTGAGCTCTGCACGAGGTTAAGGCAGAACTTTAGTAGATTTTCTCTTATAACTTCCAACTCTGCCGTTTCCGTACCAGGGTCCTTCTCCTCAAATTGGTACATTTACCCTTCTCCATCATCCCTGAAAGTTTGTAACATCATCACGGAATCGCCCTGAATTTCCGAGCTAACAGATACTATTCCAGGAAACCACTGAGTATTTTTACAGTAAAGCCCATCTTCCAGCGACTCCAATTTTTTTTCTCGATTACAGCGAGCTATCTCCAGGTTTTGGCTGTTCCTGCAGCGTGCTCGACGCGGCATTCTGCTGGAGGCACGCACTGGAGGAGTCGGTGAATTATGCAAATGGCGCCGCGTTAAGTAACCGCAGCCGGTAGATTGGATGACGTCAGGTGGGAGGCTTTATTAAGAGCTGTCGCCGCAACCTGCTCGCAGGTGCAGGATCGGCGGTGCTCGCTTGGCGCGACAGCCAAGAGGCGTGTTCAATACCTGGCGCCCCGCCACCAAACAGCCTCACCTCCGCTCCCGCCACCCACCAAGTGAATTAGCCTTCTTCGATCAACGCCTTCCTCGAGTCAGAGCCTTAGGCGGTTACCACGGGGAAAGATTAGCCCTCCATGGGAACGTCTGGGAAGATGAACTTCGACGATTTCGCGTTGCCTTCCTAAGAGCCGCAGTGTTGGTAAGTGAGGATGGCTGTTATAGTATACAGATGAAGGACAAAATAGTACGAACACCTGTGAAAAAAGTATGACGAATTTCATACCTGTAGTTGTAAGGTGACAAAGTCCCTTACACTTTAATTTTTGTGAATAATTTTTAAAAAAAGTTAATTAAATATTAGTCTTGCTTGTGTTGTGTATACAAATGTGTTAAATTGTTATGAAAAAATGATTAAAGTGCCAGAATATCCATGGACAATGGTTAGTTATGATAATGTATATCTTTGGACGAGAAGACAAAGAAAATATGGCGAGGGTATGGATGAGAATAAAATATATCTGGCAAGTCGTTGAATAAAAGGAATGTAAGAAGTGTGTTTTGACCCTTGTGAATATAAATAAAAGTGTTTTTTCGAGCGTTACTTCAAAGAATTCGTTGTCTAGATATTTATTATTTATTTGTTTCTGAACTGTGAATGGAAATATGCCGGCTTCTGCAGCTTAGATTACGGCTTGAAGACGGGCAGATTACATATACCTAAACCTAAATACAGGAAGAGGGGACCTTACACAGTACAGCCGCGCCACTGGCAACACAAGTCTGCCACCTAGTGAGCATGAAGAGGAAGTATCAGTCTCTCAACAGCAGTCACCTGCGTTGCAAGCGTCTATCGAACTGTCTGTGATAAGTTGAAATGTCAGACCTGTCAGAATTCCAAAGAGGAATGATTGTCGGAGCGCGTTTAAGTGGAACATCGGTTACGGAAACACTAAAACCTTTTGGCGTTTTCAAGGAGTACGGTATCAGCCGTTATGACAGCGTACACGAAAGAGGGTAAGACGGCGTCTTCAAAGCACAACAGTGACCGAAAGTCAAAGCTTACTGATAGGGATAGACGGGTCTTGAAGCGCTTAGTAGCCCGAAAGCACAAGGAATCGTTATTCTGCATGGTAGAATCAAATCCAATCACTATCTAAGCATTCTAGGGGATCATGTCCATCCTTTTGTCCAGACTGTATTCCCTGGAGAGCGACCGCTTAACCAACTACTTAACAACTTTGAACGATATTTTCTCTATTCTTTTTTGTTCGCATCAGATGTAAATATTAGTCGAAAAATGACAAATTATCCACCTTCAAGAGCTATTAGTGATTAAATGAACCCACCCTGTTGAATCACTAAAATTTTAAATTACCCCTCTATTCCACCAAGAATTAAATTATAAATGAATGTAATTTTTCTCGGCGTTGTTTATTTATAAACGTTTCTCGGGAAACAAACCGAGTAATATTGTTATTAATGCACAATATTTCGGCGACTTTATTCTCCGTCGCCATCTTCAGCGTTTACAAACACACTCAAGGCTGACTTCAAGACTTGAAACTGCACCTGAAGATGGCGACGGAGATTAAAGTCGCCGAAATATTGTGCATTAATAACAATATTACTCGGTTTGTTTCCCGAGAAACGTTTATAAAAAAAAAGAATTAAATTGTTTTGTTCTTTCATTCATTACAATCTCCCTCACACAGAAGTAGTACTGAAAATAGTAAAGACGAACTTGAAGCACTCTGAAATTTGTTGAAATCTAAATTTTGTGTCGATTGCCGAGGTTTTAGGGCGCGTCGACAGCGGCGTCATTGACGTGTAGACAACTGTATGTGTTCCGGTACAATACTTTTGGAATAAGAGATTCGTCCTTGAAAATCACGTTTCGTAATAAACTCACGAAATCACACCCAGGATATACTTGTATACGATTTGCGAATGGACCTTACCGGATCACGCAAAGCCTGGATTCTCATCATTGCTTCTAACTAAGAATTTGTCCAGTGTTTCCGTTGGGTAGTTAGAACCAGGGGACCGAGCGTGGTGGGTGAGCAGTTAACGTTCTGGCCTCGCATTCGGGAGGACGCCGGTTCGAATCCCCGTCCGAGCATCCAGATTTGGTTTTCAATGGTTTCCCCAAATCACTCCAGGCGAATGCCGGGATGCTTCCTTCAAAAGGCCATGGCCGAATTCCTTCCCGTTCCTTGTCCCCACTCCCATCCCGCCTCTAATGACCTCGACGTCGACGAGGCGTAAAGCCATAAGTTAAAAAAAAAGAACCATGGATTGTCAGTTCCTGAAGTAATGTTGGGAGCTCAAGTGTTGCCATCTCTCTGCGATTCGGGTAACTTAAATTTTCTAAGGTATGTGCATTATTTGTTTGTGAAATTTGTAGGTTATTAGGAGGCAACCCAGCATTGGTCTGGGTGACTGCGGAAAACAAGCAAAAAACCGCAGTCAGGAATGTGGGTTCCACGACACGAACCCGATCTCGTGGTACCTCATCTATCCAGTGTGCTGGCGCCGTAACGTGCGCAGCCACACTGGCGGGTAAATATACAGGGTGTTAAAAAAAAGTGTAAAATATTTTATGTGATAGAACGCATTAAAATGAGTAATAAACATTGCGTCGCAAGCGCATACTTAAGGATTTAATAACAGGTCCGCAATGTGACGTTTGTCCACGGCACTGAATGCCTCAGCCCTTCGGCGTAAGGAATCACACACTTTGTGGAACTGTCCAGGTTGGTCCTGTACGTGATGACGTGGATTGAAGACGTACAGAACCAACCAAGACACTTAGGAGAGTGAGTGATTCCTTACGCTGGAGGGCTGAGGCACGTATTGCCGTCGGCGGACGCTACATTGCGGAACTGTTATTAACTACGAAAGTATGGGTTTGCGACACAATGATTATTAGACATTTTTGTCTTATTTTGATGCATTCTATCACTTCCTAAAATATTTACACTTTTTTAACACCCTGTATATTAATGTAAAAAGTCTGGTAAAAGCGTGATTGTTTTTCCTGTCAATGGTTATGAAGAAAAGAATCTACGAAATTATTGTTATAAATACTGCTTTATATCTCAATTTCTTCTTCTTCAAAAAAAAAAAAAAAAAAAAAAAAAAAAACCCTTACGGGGGCGTCCATTAATTACGTGAGGTGAAATACGGGGGGCGGCGAAATCTCACCAAGGGGGAGGGGGAGGTTAACGGAAATCTCACTTGAGGTTTTGGAGATTCTTGTTGGACTGTAAAGCTAAAAAAAAAAAGTAAAAAGAAACAGATCTTACCAGAGAAAGGGGGGGGGGGGTCTGACCAGATCTCACGAAGTCTCACTAGAGGGAGGGGGGGTCCAGTAATCCGGAAAAACACCTCACGTAATTTATGGATGCCTCGTCGGAGGCGTATATGCCAAGAATTTATTGCTCTACATTTTATGCTTTCGAAAAAAATTGGAAAACAACGATTCTGTTCGATTGTAGAGTATCATCGATAATTTGAAAAAAAAAATCTGACCATTTCGTTGTTAAATGTAGTTTGATAGGACACTTTTTTTTTTTAGTTTGAGAAAAAAAAAATATGTATTTAAGTTGCGACACGGGTCGCTTAAATTCGGATGGAATTGGCAGCATGCGAGACAGGACGCGACAGGGACCGAGGCGGCCGGCTTAATTAAAATTTAGTTCCGGAGGACGACAAAAGGCGGAGCAGCGGTCTCGTTAGAGTATTTCTTTTGTGTCGACCGCTAACTGTACAGCGCCAACGGCCGGCGATTAGACTTCGCCAACTCACTCGGAATAAACCACACCCGCATCGCTGTACGGGGAACACTCTGGAAACTAACTGCTTCTACATTTCGTTCATCCCGAGGCGTAACCGGATATATATATCCAAATCTTAAACAATTAAAGCAAATGATTTGTTATGACAGGGTGTAGGATAATAGATATGATATTGTACAATTATATATTTTAATATTTTAGCATCCTTGATTTTGGGGATCCTTGACTAAGGCCAGTTTGTTGAGGAACAATGTACAGTTCCGGTAGCAACGAATATTTACGAGTGGGTTGCCTGGTTTGTTCGTTAATTGAAGCTGGAGAAACCACTCACCTAATTATATCACCACCAAAAACCTATATTCATGAAGAGTTATATGATTGTATACAGCAGAAAAAATATTTATAGCTACACAAATTGATAAATTATACATGAAGATCATTTATACAAGCAGTTAAGGGCAGCTTGCACAAATCAAAGAAGTCTAATATGTAATTGATGTGTGTTTTTTGTGTTGGTAATTTATTAAAGGTGCTTTTGACTGCATAAAGTAATCGACTTTAATTTTTATTATACTTAGTAAATAGTGCTAACCGCTAAACTACGAAGTCGAGAAAATTAACCAGAAATATATGGCCAAATGTTAAACAATTAAAGCATTGGATTTGTCGTGAGATTGTGATCGATACTCTGATGTCACAAAAAAGATTTTTTTTAAAAAAGGCAAATTAATTTCTACCCGCCAGTGTAGCCTCGCGCGTTAAGGCGCTACCCGGGAGGTACAACGGGCCCGGGTTCGAGTACAGGCCCCGAAAACCGGAAGTCCTGGTTGCGACTTTTAAGCGGCTTTCCGCCGCCATCAAGGCGAATACTTCGTCCGTCACCAACATCCGCCTCACGAACCACACATTTCACACACGAGTACACTTATTATACAGAACACGAAGTTATACGTTTCGCCGACAGGTGGCAACACACACACTCCCGCTGCAGGTTAAGTGCTCCGGGTCTCTCAGATCCGGTTCTAAATCGAGCAGGACACAGGTCACTCCACACTCTCGTGATTCACGCTGGCCGCCTGTGTAAAACAATCAGAAGTCCTGGCAGAGCTCATTCTTCAAAATTCCTGGCCTCACCGGGATTTGAATTCGAGTCGCTGAGCGCCTTAAGGTAGTAGATGCAGCTAACAGACACAAATATTTGTAGAAATTGAAATTTCATTTTCTCCAAATCTATTTAAATTTGATGGTTCAAATTTAATACGTCCATAGATCTGTTATAGTTATAAATAAAAATTGACTTTTAAAATAAAAATATTATTTAACAATTTATTAATATACCATCCAAATTGACAGTTAAAAAAAATATGTTGTTATTAGGGTCTTTAAAGACAGAAAGCATGATATTTGAAGTTTTGAAGAATTTTTTTTAATGTTGTAAACTAATATCGAGGCAATTAATTAACTAATAATATAACAAATTTAACTCTATATTTGTAGTTAGTAAAAAAAATTTCAAGAAATTAAAATTCTTGTTTTTTATTGGTTTAAACATAAAGGCGTATTTTCCATTTGTGAAAAACTGCATAAACAATAATGGTATGGACTGTAGCAATTAGTATGTAGAACATGTCTTGCAAATTTGAAAAAGATCTTTGCATGTGGAAAAAAGGTATCTTTAAAATCAATTGATGAATTGCTGTTTTGAGGCATTTAAAGTTAAACATGTTATGGTACCTTCAAGTGCAGTAAGATTTAAATGGCTGTCAATGGTTCAGGTTTTTTTCTTAATCACGCATAATTCCCACACTGTCAAAAATATTTCAATAATTTTTCCACCAACATGAAGTAAAAAGTAAAAACGATATTTGTGAATCGAAAAAAAAAAAACATTTTTCGAAGTCTGATTACTGTATCTACCTCCTTAACTGAGCTACCAAACCTCTCACAATACAAAGTCGTGGAAGCTGAAGCACCTGACGTTTAGTGCTGTACAAAGTTGTTCGAAATTAATTGGCCAGATATGACAATATGAAATTACCGCGTTTTTGGAATGAAAAAAAAAAAAAAAAATTCGTTTGGATAGTAACCGTGAATGAACCAACACCCAGTTTCACCCGCCCTCTAACTTCTTAAATCTGTCATCCATTCAGTCACAACATAAACAACACATTACACTGAACATATACGGATCACAGTCATAAACACAAAACAAACTCGTAAAAACATTTGCTTCACTGTGGAAACCAAGAGGACCACCCCGGTTTAAATCTCTCATAAAATGTGCCCGCAGACATAACAGACCTCCCTTGGAGGCTGTAAGCATGCGATGGACTGATGTTGTTGCCTGGAGAGGAAGCCTCGTTACCTGTGTCAGCCTCGCGGAATGGCGGCTTATAGCGACGCGGGTTTTCTTATTACGTAATGTGTCCCGAGCCTGGAGATAAAACGCTGTTTAATACCTCCTTAATGAGCCTCTCAGCGAGGTCCCCTTCTTATACCTCCTGCTATTCCGCTCCCACCCAGGGTCTCACGGAACCACCAGAGGGGTTTCAGCCTACCACTAACTCTGGGGCTGTCTCTTCGTGTTCCCAGGCTACACATTAAGGCGCTGTTTACAGGCCTCCTTATCTGTAACAACAAACGTTGCCTTCACTTTGTAGCGTTATCAAAACCCCCTCCAATCATTGTTAGTTATTATAATTGCTATTACTGAATTATTTTGACGAGTAAGCAAACAATTTTACTGCAACACAGTTACTTTTACTGATAATTTTAATTGTAATTTAATCTTAAATTGTATTATTTTTGTGCGATGGCCATAAGCTAAATCAATAAATAACTTTTACTGATGTTTTGTTTTGTTTTATTACTTCTGGAAACGCGTCACGCACAGCGTAAAATGAAATAAAACATCAGCAAAAATAACTGTGTTGCAGTAGAATTATTTGCTTATTCATCAATTGAAAACAATTACAAACTTTCATATATCAATTTATTATGGATAAAGTTTAAATGAATTATTTTATTTTTGATTAATTATAGGTATCCTAAAAAATTGTTTAGATGTGTGTAACCTGATGTACATTATTTCCGGGTTTCCACAGATAGTAGTTTGTATCGTAACTTTAGTTTATTATCTTTGAGAATTGATATATTAGCGTCTTTGGTCTCGCAAGTTGAGCGAGAGATTGCAGTGTTCGCTGGGCTGGCAGCGCGAGTGTTGTGTTTGCGTCGTTTAGATAATGTCGCATGACGCAAGTTTGTGCTTCACTGTAAGGAGGCTATAACAGTTTGTAGGGAAACCCGGGGTAGAACGGGGTATCAATTATAAAATATGTTTTAAAAATACAAATGGGTCAATTACGAGGGCTGCAAATTATTCAACGAAAACATTATAATTTAATAATCACAATGACGCAGTAATATTGTGAGAAAACAACAGTACAATATTTTTCCTTTTTCAAAAACAGTCCCGGGTATGGGGAAGAACGGGGTGGTAGGGATAATTAATTATAAAAACATATAAAACTAGTGGAAATGCAGGAAAAATAAGTTTGCTCTATATTTATTTAGTTTAAGCACCTATTGGTTTAACTACAGTTTTCTTTGATTCTCCTTTTCTTAAGCCAATTAACAAAATTCACACAATAGGATACCCTCATCATCTTCGCTATCTATTGCCGCACAGGAATTATGTGCCCATTTTTTGCACATGTTACAAGCGACCCAACCTTGGACTTACTTAGAGTAAAATTCACCGAAATATAAACATTACAATCAGAAAAATCCTCAGAATAGCTCTCGTTGGTTTTGCGTTCTCTCTTCAGCATCATCTTTTTTTCAATTTAGCTTTATGCACCTTCCTTTGTTTTTTTCCGTTGTTAATTTTATTCGTTTTCTTAAATAGTTTTACCCTTGATTTTTCTTTTTTAGCAAAGTTGTTTTACTCTTTTTCCTTTACAGCAGCTTGTGACGAAACCACATACATTTTGTGTGTTGGTAATGTGATCTCAGATATGCTAATAATGTCTTTGGCGTTGTGCAGTCGGCAAACGCTCAGTGATACGTGAAGTCGAGTAGAGTACGGAGCAGTCGGCGGAAGCTAGCGTGTCGTGGCCGCGGGTGTTTATTCCTTGTGTACGCTGTATCACCGATGTTGTGATTAACAGCATATTATGTGAACAATGTAGAAGTATTTTGTAGACTGTATATCTCTAATTTGCTGCAACAGTGACATAACTTCAATTTTACAGGAGGATCAATTCAAATGTTTCTTGTGCAATAAATTTATGCATTCGAAAGGAAATAACTCATCTGTATGTTTTATTGAAATATTACAATATCAAAGAAGGGAAAATGTATACTATCAGTTGTTGTATGTACGAAAATGGTTCATCCTGAGATTATAACTCAAAACAGTTCTAATTCTTTTTTTTTATGGGGAATCTGTTAAAGACAACAGTCTCTTCCAATTCATCCTTTTCCTGCTTCCTTTGACTTTTTAAATAGACATTAGAATTCAGGTGAAACATAAAATGAACAGGTCCTATTGTCAGTACACTCCAAGAGCACTCCAATAGCAGGACTGAATGGAGTACTACCCCATTCTGCGCAGGGAGACGATTCATGTTAGGGAGGTTAAAGGCGAAAATGACACGTAAACAAACATTTAACCGCACAAAACAAAACAATTAAACAAAGTTCAAACATGTACCAACTATATTTCTAATGTATACAAGTATGCATAGTTTACCTCCGTTACAAAAATCATTAGAAGTTATAATACAGGAGAAGAAAATACGCGGCGAAAACTTCACACATCAACGTTAGAGAAAATTAGACTAGCATGGCTGTCGTAATATTGCAGCATTGGCTTAGTCTAATTCTACTTCGTACCGCTTGCTCGCAATACCTACTCGACACCGAGGAAAAAGCCAACTTCATTCGTCCCGTACCCCGTTGTGCCCCGGGTTCCCCTAAAGTGCCTTAGGGGGCGTGAGGTGTTTTTCCGTAATTTCGGAATCCCCCCCCCTCCTCCTTGCTAATCGACCTCTTAGTTTTTTGACAGACCTATTTTTTAAGCTCTCATGCTAGCAAGGGCGGTAAAACCCCCCCCCCCTTCTCCGCCTAAGGTGGGTTTCTGCGACGTTTCTAGACCATACACCCCCTCCCCCTAAAGTCGACTTTCGCATCATTTGTAGACTTTTTTTATTATTTTTTTACCATCCTTCAAGAATTTCAGAACCTCACGTAAGATCTCCGTTGACCCCCCGCCCCCTCCCACCCACTTAGAAACTTGTCTAACTGTAATATGAGTATGTAAAAAAAATGATTGAAGGATCGGATTTTATTCAATGGTATTTGATGAGAACAGTGCATTTTCATTTCTGACTTCGTAACAATTCCTGCCGTTCGTTGGTGGTTACAAATAACTAACTATATAAATTAAAATTATCAAAGCTGACGGCTGGCAAGTGTTGGACGATGATACATGGGTCAGAATAATCCAAAACCACGCCGTCATCACTGATTAGTGTGGCAATATTAATAATTGACTCTTCGAGGGCGGCCTTGGCATACTAAGTAGGTCAGGGGTGGCCCTCCTTGAATATTTTTCTGGCCCGCGAGATTCATCACACTTTTACAAAATATATTTATTTTATAATGGCCAAAGTAGTGAAAACCAATGTATTAAAAACATACATTATTTGTGCATCTATAGTTTCAAGATTTATTTCATTTATATGTATCTACTTTTTATATATAGTTTTAGTGTTATATATTTCTTTAAAATCTGCGTTTAGTATCATTATCATTATTATGTATGTTTACATGTAAGAATAATAGTAAACACAATAATAATAACTCTTTATGATTCAGGTTTTCACTCAAAAAAATGTTTATAGTGGGTCTTCATTTAATATGGGGATATATAATTTTATATGCGGCCCGCGGAGTTATGATGGATTTCCAAAGTGGCCCACAAGATCATTTGGGTTGGCCACCCCTGAATTATGTAGAAACCTTTCGTTTGGCTAACCACTACCAGGATAGTGGTGGTGGCATATAATTTACAAGACATGATTATTAAGTCTATAACCCAGGCCTGATGGGGATTACTCGGAAATTCAATTCCTCCTACGTTACCCAGAGCTGGAAGTGCATTTATGTGTTATTGTTTTGTGTGGTATGTTCAGGTTACTGTGTTGTTTACGTTCTGAAAGAGTGAAAGGAGGAGGAAGGGGGATGGCGAAGCCCGCTGCCAGCCCTACTCTTCCGAAAAACACCGAGGGGGGGCTGCCAAATTTTGTGTCCCCACCCCCCAACTGAATTTTTTACGCGTCGTCGACGTCGAAGCCATTAAAGGCGGGAAAGGACAGGCGGTAAGGAATAGCCAGGAATCCGGCCATAGCCTTTAGATTATTTTTTTTTAGCAAAAAAAAAAATACGCATAACATTGCGGCTCCTTAACTGCAAAACGAATGGAAATCAGACACAAGCTCATATGACCTTTTTCCTCAATATTTCTTTTTTTTTTTAACTGCTTAACTTCTCTTAACAGCGAGGTCTTTAGAGACGGGAAAGGATGGGGGGCAAGCAATGGAAAGGAATTCGGCCATGGCCTTTTGAAGGAAGCATCCCGGCATTTGCCTGGAGTGATTTGGGAAACCATGAAAACCCAAATCTGAATGCCCGGACGGGGGTTCGAAGCAGCGTCATCCCGAATGCGAGGCCGGAACGCTAACCGTTACACTACCACGCTCGGTTACTCAATATTGTTCGTGCTGTCACCTCCAATATAAACTATTCACCCTGAATCACTCAGTAAACTAAGAACATTTCACTCAATGGGGGAATCTTATACGCCGCATGCTGTTAGGAGGCTGGGTAGTGAGTCGGTGGTGTCTATTGCGAGCAGATGTTTGATGGCTGCCCAGCTCTGGAACTTTACGGCGCTCAGCACGCACGCTGAATGCACGGCTCGTGTCAGCACGCTTTATTGCCTCCATAACCCGACTCTTGAATATCACGAGCTCTCTAAAGCGCTGAGGTAACTACTTCATAGAGTGCTGCTCAACTTTACGGCTGCGTGATATGGAAATCACGTATCGCCATGAGCAGGTTACCTCAGAGTGCCATTCGTCTCGAAACGAACCTCCAGCGCCCCTGCCACCTCACCTGAAAACAGAAAGAAACAAAACAACTTGACAATGTCTTCAACAACAAATTGCAAACAATGATAATAGCAATATACGCAGAAGCAGTACTAGCATCAGCATCTATATTTGTACTGTACAATTAACGAAACAGTGCACGGAAGAGGAAGACAAAGATGATGATATATGAAGTAGCTAACTGGTAAGGTAGGTTGTAAGTGGTAAGTCGCGATCGAAAATCTTAGCTCAAGACAGTATGAGATGGGTAGATTGGTACAATAATAAGACTCAGAGGGGTAGTTTAGCTGGCGGTTTGACGGTTTCACATGCGCCTCTGTCGTACCGAGTAAAACGGACCTACAGCTTAACGTGGAATCGTTCTGGCGTACCTCGCATTATACGGCAAGCTGTACCAGAGGGGTAGGTTGGATAGTAAAATACACGCCAAGGCAGGAATTCGAACCGGTGACCTTAACCACAGAGCCACCAGGCCGCTTATTAGATGGAATGGAGCCTCCCATTTTCAATCAGGCGCATTAACCACCGAGCCATCAGGCTGGATGATTGCATCGAACTTACCGATCTCTCTCTCTCTGTCTCCCCCTCTCTCTATACATATATTTATATACAGGGTGTCCAGAAATTAAAGGATAATCCTGCAACCGCAGATAGCTGTGTCGACTTTCGTCTACAGCATGTAGTAGTACCTGAATATGACTCATTCAACATTTCGTTAGGGGCATAGATCACTGGACTGGCGACCGTATCAATGGAATCTGCGAATGTGTAAAAGCTGGGGCAGCTATACTAGTAGTAGCACGTAACAACGTATGAAAAATTGATTTTAAGTCCCAGCCCATAAGTGTGTCACAAGCTCAATGTAGCCTTCTACCCACCCCGTCCCTTTTCTCCTTGACCAAGCCGCGTAGTTTATGAACGCTCCCTAATTTTTACGATCTACCCACTGCATTGCTTGCGGCTAAGTAGTTCTGAACAAAATTCTTTTATTGTTTTTGGGCTAACCTCATTCCAACAGGTATCAGTGAGATTGTGAAAGTGGTAACAAGTTTAAATCACTGCATTCTTACTACTCCCTGCGGCACCGCACGCAAGGAAAGTGAGAATAAGGGGTGGTAAAATCGAAAGGAGGCGTTAGGAGCGTTAAGGTGTCCCGACGGGCCGTTTCTGTGATTTAAGAGGCGCCCATTTCTCCTAAACGACCAATAAAATTTGGCCTTACGACGTGCCGCGGCTCGCCGGGAATTTACAGTCACACCCCCCACGGAGTTCCCAGGGGACATTTGCCTCGGTACGATGTCCTCTCGATTAAATCAGTTAGCGCCGGATGTTAATTACAGAGCAGTAGTGTCCGCAACCACAAGCGAAGAACACGATTATTCGTCTCAAAGAGGTAAAGTGTGTAAAGTGCGTAAAGTCAAACAGAGATATCCTGTCCTGTTGCTACCATTTTAACTGAGTAGAAAACAAAATTTCTCAGCTGCAGCGTTGTTCAATTAAACTTGCCATCGTGTAAAACGAAACAATAACAAAACAGCGCTAGCAAAAACAATCACTGCAGATTAACAGAACAAGCCAGGTCGACAACACAGGCGGCACTGAACTGGCAATGAGTTGCGCTATAAACACCTAGCGGCAGAAACGCGTACTACACAAGCTCCTCCCACGGCAATACTATTCCGATTATTTCTGGGTACCCTCTCGTAATAAGTCCTATCCACAGTTTTCATTATTAATATCGCTCTTTTTCCACCAAACAAAATACTGAGGGAATTATTCACTAGCCATGTTGCGCTGATCTGATTCAGGGATGGCCAACACGCGGCCCGCGGTGCTAGATCGTTATTTACGTCAACTTTAACTTTTAACAGTGACATCAAACACTAAAACTCCAAGTTGAACTGAATGTAAATCTAAATCATCACTCGCTTGATCTTGCAAAGATGGACGGTCGACACGAATCCCTGATGTTCGTTTGGAGATTTTTTTTATGTGAGTACCCACCAATCCTTTCGACGTCAATATTGATGTACACTCTTTGGCAAAAAAATTGACTGTGGGCGTCTGAGACTAAGTCCATTATTTTGCAGTATGTGGCATCACTGGAGAGTTTGTTCCAGGCATTGACTTAAGGAAATGAATAACAGATGGCGCCTGAGTTGAATACCCGCAATGATGACACATTTTGCGAAACAACGGACTTGGTCTCAGGCGCCCACAGTCAATTTTTTTGGCAAAGAGTGTACTTATTTCTGCCAAACAAAGTCAAAAGCTGTATTAAAATAATTGTATTTTTAGTACTTCCTTAAATATACATGTTCCATTTATAGTTTTTTTCTTCATAAAGATATTTAAGTTCTTTTTCCAAGAAAGTAGAACGTCCTGCCGAATAGAGTGTTCTATTTCTAAAATTTGGCCCGGCAGCTGAGAAGGTTGGAAACTACTCATCTGATACCCAGTTATCCTTAGCGAGTTCAAAGAAACGAACCTTAAAAGGAGAATGCTATACAATGACAGACCCAGTACACCAACCTCCTGGTTTAAACCTCCTGAGAGTTACAACAAACCGACTTCACCCTAATTACGCGAGAAGTGCTTATCGGGTCGTGAGTATGGAGTAGCAGGCACACCCAGGAACGTAGCTACTATGGGGCTAGGCAGTGCAGTGCACCGGGGCCCCAACGCTCAGGGGGCCCCCAAGCGCACCTCTGGGGACCCCCACGGGCCTTCACGGCAAATTGGCGATCTTCTTTTAGCTCTACCGTCGTCTAAGGGGGGCCCTCACTGCTCAGGGGGTCCCCAAGCACAACTCAAGGGGCCCCAGCCTCAGTTCAGGGGGCCCCTACCAGCAACACAAAGAAAAAAAAGGTCGCCCATCTGCCCTGAGGGCCCAAAATAAATTTTTTGCACCGGGGTCCTTGTTGACCTAGCTACACCACTGGGCACACCACATGTCGAATGTAAACATCCAGTGGATACTCAACACCAGCGTTTCCCAACCAGTCAGCGGACCTATCCTAAGGGATCCTTAAAAAAAATTTATCATCACGAAAACATAAATGTAGATGAGAGATGCGAGTCGAACAATCAAATAACAGTTCTAGAATAACCAATTTCCAATTGCTGTTATTACTACTATAATTAAGCGGTCTGCGGCTAATCTCCGAAGGGGCCACCGGTTAAAAATGTTGAGAAAGGCTGCTCTATGCCATATCAGACCAATTATACAGTTAAAAAAACTAACTTAGTCCACAATCCGAAGGTTCGTTGGATCCTCCCGAAGGAGGCGTACTAAGCCATTGTGTCAGAAGTAGGACGGTCAGTTCCTTTCCTCTGGGACCTACAGTTTAACATGGAATCCGAACCACGGAGCGACCTGGCATAGCTCATGTGATCAAACACAATTCTTAAAAATTCCTGCGCCTGCGGGTACTCGAACCCGGGACCGGAGCAACGAACGTTTTTAAAAGCAAGCACCTTGACCACTTTTTTTAAACTGATTACATTTATTTATTCAAAAAATAACGTAATTACATTCAATATTTGAGAGTAGTGAAATACTTCTTCCACCAACCTATTTGAGTCGGAAGGACAGGAAATGTAAAATTAGAGAAATAAGGTGCCGGACTGATTATTATATGAATTGTAAATGGAGACTTTCCCGGCGTATTGAGGGAGACATGTAGAGTTTTGAAGAGAGCCAAGCCGCCACGAAATAATATCACGATCGCAGAGCATGAAGCACTAACTGCCTTACGTCGCAGGGACGACTTAGTCATTCTACCAGCAGACAAAGGTAACTCTACTGTTCTTCTTTCTATACAGCAATATAACACAAAAGTGATGAGTCTCCTTAATGACGTGTCATATGTTTCGTTGGACGCTGACCCGACCGTTAAAGTTGTGAAGAAGACTATGACCCTTGTCAAAAAGGCTAATCTTCCCGAGCAAGTGATTGAGAGAATTAGGCCACGTGCCGCGAGACCACCTAGACTTTATGGCTTACCGAAGATACATAAACAGGATGTCCCTTTACGTCCGATCGTCAGTACTATTGGGTCACCGACTTACCAACTTGCTAAATATCTGACGCGTCTTCTTAGTCCCATTGTGGGGCGTAGCTGCCATCATGTCAAAAACTCTACTGAATTTGTAAAAACCATACAGTCTCTCACTGTTTCAGACTCTGACATCCTTGTTAGTTTTGACGTGGTGTTTCTTTTTACTCGTGTGCCGGTAAAGGACACTTTGGACTTGATTCGCCGTCATTTTGAGCCAAGTACAGCAGACCTCTTTGAACATGTACTTACTTCCACCTACTTTATGTATGGGGGGAAGTATTATGAACAATCTGATGGAGTGGCCATGGGATCTCCTCTTTCACCGATGGTGGCTGACCTCTACATGGAAGATTTTGAAGAGAGGGCTCTTGAGAGTGCTAACCTAAAACCCTCTTGTTTTTACCGCTATGTTGATGACACCTTTGCCGTGTGGCCACATGGTATGGAAGCGCTGGATGAATTTCTAGCCCATCTTAATGGGATCCATCCCAACATACGGTTTACGATGGAAGTTGAGAAGGACGGGTGCATCCCGTTCTTGGACATTTTAATCAAACGCAAACTTGATGGATCTTTGGCACATAGTGTGTACCGTAAACCCACCCACACTGAACGTTACTTGGATGCAACCAGTTACCACCACCCAGCACAACGCCACTCCGTATTGACCACATTGGTGCGCAGAGCGAGAGCCATTTCCGATCGTGAGAGCTTACCGCTGGAGTTAAAACATCTAAGGACTGTCTTTGATCAGAACGGGTACTCTCGGCGACAGATAGAGCGTGCTTTTATCCAGAAGCCACCAAGACGACCGAATGAACAGATTGAACCACCAAAATCTCTTGCCTTTCTGCCATATGCCGGCAACACGTCCGGAAAGATTGGAAGGCTCTTGGAGCGTTTTGGTATAAACAGCATTTTTCGGCCGCCCGCCAAGATACGTGATGTGCTTCGCTCGGTTAAGGATGATTTGGGCCTAAGAATTCCTGGAATTTATTTCGAGAAGAAATATATAAAATAGACCTGATGAAGGCAACCGAGCAGGTTGTCGAAACGTCGTCGTTTTATGACACCATCCGGCTGGACTCCCGAGAAACTTTTATTGAATTATATGAATTCTTTTTTCCCTCGTACCATTAGGGATTTGAATGCACAGCAAAGAGATTAGCTTTGGTTCTGAGCACCCTCTGCCACCCACAAATTTGTGAATTGCAGAGTATATATGTAGATTATGTAGATATAGATGTAGAATATCATAAATTTCCCAGATGATGAAGTAGATAGTTCCCCAACCTCTGATTCCCAAGGTCCTCCGTTGTCACGGCATGTGTGGTACAAGAAGTTCTGCACGTTGCAAGGGATTGTCAAGTACCAGTTCTGTATTCTTCTTTAGTGAATTATAGGTTTCCATGGATTGCTGTCTGTAGAAATTGTCCATAAGACGTCGAGAACTTTTTATATTTTTCCACAGCACTGAATTCTGTTAGAACATATGATATTTAAAATCGTTTAAATCAGCGCCTTTCTTACTTACTACAAAATCGACAAACCTGTTCCATAATCCAAAACATGTAGTTTTTCCTGGATATTGGATATGACGACTTATCCGGTTTTATTATGTTGGCAACGTTCACTGACCTACCATACCGCTCCTTAGTCTTGTAAATTTCTTTATTTACCCTACGACATTTAATAAGATATACAAAAACTGTGGGTAATTGTGCACATCACTGGCCCGTATAATATTATCTCTCTATGTGTAATGGTTTGATCCGTTAGATTGCATTTATCGATGCATGGCGTATGTCCACTATTGTTCCTGTCAAAGCGCAAAGAGGACAGTCAGAAACGAGGTGGTGGATTGTCCATAAGGTGACTCCGTAGTAACAATTTGCAGTATTGATCCAGCCCCATGTGTGTAATTGCCTTGTCCTGTTCGAATCCGATTTATGGTTCTTGATTGCCATCTGGGCAAATCGAATCATTGTAACCGCATTGAATAGTGTTAAACTCGATGTTTGTTGAACTGCTCCCATTGAATAATCCATTGTTTCTCGATGTATGGATAGCTGAGGGTTCTTTAAAAAAAAAATTTCGAGACCTTTAGAAGAGCTTCTAATCTTAGAGCTGGAGGTGAAATGTTATTCAGAACTGGAAGCCATACGGCGCTCGTGCTTCGAATGCATCCCCTAATTATCGAATTGCCTCATCTCTCACTTACATTGTAATGTTTCATTACGATACATTTCATTTGGTGTGATCTTTGTGCAAAAAGAAAAAAAGAATGTATAAAAAAACTTTTAGTGTACTGTGGGAAGAGGGGGGGGGGAACAGAAGAGCGTCACGTGATCTACAGAGGTGAGTATGGAGAAACTATCGGCAAGATTAACAGACTAAAGTATCTACGTGTTGAGTATTGGTGGTGTATGCAGGATGATTTGGCAACTGAATTAAGACTGGCATAAGAAACGGTATGATTTAAATGGATTGTTCATTTGTGTGTGTGTTTTTTTTATATATATATTGTAATGTACCATTAGGATACATTACATATTTATATTATATCTGTGAGTGTATGATACTTTTAATGGTCTCTGAGAATAACGAACAGAAGAGCATCAAGTGCTACAGAGAAGGGAGAAGACGCTCGGCAGGATCGGATGATTAAAGAATATGCCATTTTGAGTATTATCGGTCTGTGCAGGACAATTTAACCATGGGATTTGGACTGGCGCATGAAACGCTGTGAGTTAATTGTAATTTTATTTGTGTGTGTTGGTTTTTAATATTTGTAATCCCGAGACGCCCTGAGATTGTATGATCTGTAGAATAAATTGTTTATCTCAAAGATTATCCTTAGAAACTGGCTCAGAACAATACCTGTGACTAATCAGTGTGAATATCTTTTACTTTGTTTATTCATGTAGATGGTCTCTGGTATGTAATACACAAAGTTGTCTCGTTATGCAGATTAAATATAACTGATTAAAAATTAAAAGGAAGGTACAATTAACCAGTACACTTCAATATATACATAAACCCGAGTCGGCCTGAGACTTTATGCTCTGCAGCTAAGATACTAATTCAAGTTCTTTATGTTAAAGGTTGTCGTTGAAACCATACTAGCTCAGAATAATATATCTGTGACTTGTTAATGTTTATGTCTTTTACTCATGTGATACACAAAGTAATCTCGATCCTTCACTTATAATTAATTAGATCAAAATATAATTGAGTACTATTAAATTTTGAAGAATAAAGAAGGTACGACACTTAACCGGTACACTTCAACGTCCAAACCGTGCCCCAAAGTAGATTACTGCTATGGAGCTAGTTTAAGAGTGCATATGAATAGGCCTTCATTTGTATAACAGCTGTTTTGTTTCGCTGGGGAAAATGATAATAGAGCAACGAATTGTCGTAAAATCGCACATGGAAGGAAAAAGGGGGGGGGGAAACGCTACTGATACTTATCTTTTATTACAAGAAGATTATGATAGTAAACATTTTTCAAGTACGATTTTTTTTTTTACTATGGCTCTATCTCGTCGACGTCATTAAAGGCGGGATGGGACTGGGGACAAGGAGCTCGAAGGAATTCTGCCATGGCCTTTCGAAGGAAGCATCCCGGTATTTGCCTGGAGTGATTTGGGGAAACCGTGGAAAACCTAAATCTGGATACCCGGACGGGGATTCGAACCCGGGTCCTCCCGAATGCGAGACCAGAGCGTTAACCACTCACCCACCACGCTCGGTTTCAAGTACGCAGAGTTTTTTTTTTTTTTTTTTTTTTTTTTTTTTTGTAGTGGTTGAAGTGTTTCCAAGATGGCCGGGAAAAAGTTGAAGATGAGTCACACTCGGGTCGTCCTTCGACGTCAAAAAGGAAGAAAATATGGAAAAAATCGGTAATCTGATTCAAGGTTCTCGTACAACTAATCTTCATAGTTAACAACAGAGCGAATAACATAGGGTCACGTAGATATTCGATCAGACCATCAAACGGAAAACGAATATGAAGCATTTGAAGGTACAGCATGGTATGAACTGGCTGAAATACTGACGCTCCTGCTGATTAAACACGTTTTTACTGCTGCGTGAGCGTTTCACAGGGGCGGGATTTTCGTGCACGCGTTCGCACCGGAGCGCTGTGCGTTTTAATAAACCGCCGCTCGGCACGCCGCGCCGCACCGCGAGGATTCGTTCCCCAAAGATCCTTTAATATTTACCGAGCGCGCCTCTTGCAGACACGTTTGTAACGACTCTCCGGCAGCTAATATGAGGCGGGCGGAGGCGAGTTGGGGGAACTTCCTGCAGTCCGAGTTCACAGCAACTCACCTAGCTACTGCAGGCTCCCGGCTACCAAAGCCAAGTCGCCTGCTACTCTGCCTTAGCTAACCACTCGTCTAATCGCTACGTACAATGGCTACTTACTACTCGTTACTTGGACCACGACAGCCAAAGTTGCTCTCACAGGGGTTCTTTAAACCTTCTTTACATGTACGATCGAATACAGGAAATAAAGTAACGATGCAGCCTCTCGAAACATTTCCTCCGGAATATTCTGTAAAATCAGTCCCCCCCCCCCCTTCTTCGTTTCAGCCATCTATGGACTACTATTACGCAACTTCATTTCCTCTTCTGTGTTTCGCTCCTCCGTCGCCAGTACCCTTTCATTCTCTGGCTCACTTTCTTCCCCTGAAAATTCCCTCCTTTTCCTGATTGATTTTTCTTCAGTCAGATCCTTTACCTCCGCAATTTTTCCTTCCCTCTCTTGGACGTCTTCCATGCTGATCCCACATCTTTTCAGATCCTGATGGACCTCCTTCACCCATGGAACTTGAGTCTTCCTGTTCTCCTGAAAGTTGAGTATTTTCTTTGCCATTCTTTCTGGTTCCATTCTCTTGGTATGTGCATGGAAAGCTAATCTCCTTTTATTAATTGCGTTTGATATCTTTTCGAACTTCTCGTATAATTCTTGGTTCGATCTCAAACGGAAATTAAATTCCAGGTTTTCTTTATTTACATTGAATATACCGTAATGTCAAAAATGTTTCGACACAATTATCAATCACGTTAACAGAAGCCAATACCTTATTACTGAATAAACTTCGATAAACTAAGACGATTGAAAATGCTGTAAATGTTTCCAGTATGTTGCAACCGCATAAACCATTCATCATCTGCATTCGTTGGTAGGAGGCTTTTACTACAATCACAAACTAACTCCTATACCACGACACGAAATTTATAGTAAATAGTTATGGACAGTTACATGAATTTAAACTGCAAAGAACTATTCTATGGTTTCAAATGGTACCGTTAGAGTTCGTAGTGCAGCTACGTGAAAAAGGGGAAACCTTCAGCGTTGAAATGTCGTTATTATTCTTCTAGCTGTGGTATATCCAATGAAACACTGTGCCAAAACATTCCTGATGTTTTTCCACTTGTTAGCGAACTAATTATTGTTCTCAAACTTTATCACCAATAGGCGACTGCTCAATTTTATGCCGATCTGTTACATTTACAGATAAAGAGGCTAGATGAAGGAAACACCTTCAGCAGAACCTAAAATGTAATGAAAGTAGCTAGTAAACATTCCTAGGTCTACAGCTGCTACAGCCTATTTAAAAAATAAAAAATTCACGAGAAATGTAAAACCTCTTTGTTGCGCTACAGCAGTAAAACTCAATTTTTTTAAAAGAGCTGTTGCAGTGCCTTCTAACGTATGATTAATGCTGAACGTCATTAAGAGTGACGGAAGACTAACTTCATTTCTCATTAAGGGGCCAAATGGAGACGGGTACCAGCTGATAAGGGCTACACCATCATCATCAACTCCAAACATGGCAGCACAAAGGTATCCCCCAGGCCTCCCTAAATATTTTTCGACAAGATTTCTGGCGCCCTATTTCGGTTTGTTTCTGTAGCACTAAGTATGATGTCCCCGTAGGAAAAGAATCGTGGGCTAAGATCTGTTAATAATTTGGTTGTTTAACTAAATAAATAAGGTTCATTTGAAAGATATGACCAGTTGAAATGTTACTTTTTATTTTGTGGAGAATATTCCTGAAAACATCTTGCGTTTTCTTTGAATGTGTCACGCACACACTTTAACGCTTGTTTCCGGAAATTTTCAAGCATGACCAACTCTTAAAAGAAATGTTTAATCGACACTCCTAAATTTGCAAGTTCCGAACATGTCATCACCATACAAATTAAACGGAAGCAGTCGTACCAAGAGATTGCTTCAATTATACTGATTAGTAGCAGCAACACCAAACACTAAATTATTCTTGACGAATTTACAACAAGTTCATTAAATTTATGCTATTTCTTGAACCAGCTGCGAGAAACGATGTTACTTAACCACTCCATACTGCGATCTCCGTTTGACTCTATCGGGTATCCACACTATATTATCATTGGCCAATTCCGATAAGTCAATCAAATCTAATATTCTGTGAATCATCGCCAAGATCTGCTAGCGCGTTCCAGATCATTATAAAAGCTAATCATATCAATAGTTCACTCCACATAACTGAACACTTTAATTAAAAATTGAATCTTCGTCCGAAAATTATTAAATCCAGAAAATATTTTTAATAATTATTGTTGCTCTTTAAGCTAACGTTGTATTTAATACTCAATAGGCAAATACCCATACGGCTGTATCCTTAGTTGTTCTTCACCAGTGTCGCCCTTTTTGTTTACTAAATATATCTGAAAATTATCCATCTCTCTATCAGTGATCGATCAACACAGAAAAACTTATGATTTATTTCGGTGTGTGAATCGCAGAGTACAATTAATATGATAGCAGTATAACCTCTCTGAAATTTCCTACTTTCTCTCTGCTTACATTATTAATTCCGCTTCTAATTTGTTTGAAATGGATTTTATGCACATTTCAATTTTAATGGCTATCTGTAGTTATAAATTACTTACAGCTATAGAATAGGCGTATATTAGAAAAGCTTACGACTCTTAGCTCTACTTACGAGAACCATATTCGATGTAATTCCTGTAAGTCTATAACAAATGTAGAAAACCAGAAGCTACTTCTTTCTCATAATTTCTACATCTACATCTATACTCTGCAAATCACAAATACTGTGGGTGGCAGAGGGTGCTAAGCACCAGTCCTAATTCTGTGCATTCCAATCCCGAACAGATCGTGGAAAGAAGGAATACATAAATGAATCAGTACGGCGTCTTATTTCTATAATCTTATCCCTCCTGTCATTGCGACCTAAATAGGTTGGCGGAAGAAGTATTTCGTTGTACTCGTAAATTAAAGATTTTCGCATATTCTCCAGCAAATTCAAACGAAAACGACGTCGTCTGTCCACCAAACAATCCCAGCCCAACCCACGTATCAGCTCTGTGACACTTACATAAGGACTGTAACTAGCAGTCACGAATCGAGCGGCTGTTCTCTGTACTTTCTCTAATGTGTCAATCAATCCCTTGCGATACGGATCCCAAATTCCACAACAGTATTCCAAATGTGGACGCACTAGTGTTTTGTACGCTATTTCCTTTGTATGAGCATTAAAACTTCTCAAAAGACGTCCTATGAATCGTAGTTTGGAATTAGCTTTGCCTACAACGGAAGTTATGTGCAAGTCCCATTTCATGTTGCTTTGTACTGTTACGCCTAGATACTTCAGGGAATCCACAGTGTCAACAACTGAATTGTTAACTTTGTACTCCAGAGCAAGGGGGGTCTTTTTATTACTTATGTGCATTGCCTTGCACTTTTTACAGTTAAGTGTAAGCTGCCATTCACGGCACCATTCCGAAATAACATTAAGATCGCGCTGAATTTCTAAGCAATCATCGGAGCACCTCACTTCCCTATAAATAAGTGCATCATTAGCAAAAAATCGCATCCTGCAATTAACGTTGTCACTGAGATCGTTTATAAAAATTAAGAAAAGAAGTGGTCCTATTACACTTCCTTGAGGAACGCCCGAAGTAACATCTAGTTTAGAAGAGGCTTCCCCGTCTACAACGACATACTGTGACCGACCAGTTAGCAAATCGCGTATCCATTCGCAAATCTGATCAGATATACCGTACGCTCGGATCTTCGCTAAGAGTCGGTTGTGTGGCACAGAGTCAAAAGCTTTCTGAAAATCCAAGAAAATAGCATTTAAAAAGGTTCCGGATGTTGACAGCATCCCAATCTTAATTTTCTCGATATACATTGATGAGAAAAAAACATTATGGCCACCGTCCACTGCGTGATTAGAAGCCGCCTGGTAGGTTTAAGACGTGCAGAAGAGGCTAGAGGCTCTTTCGAGAATAGCAGAAGGCAAGGAATGGAACATAAGGAGCAGATACTTGAGGACGTACGGGTAGTGTGGAGATGATATTACTAGTCCCTACTGAAACGAGAGAAACTACGCATGAATATTCCAATGTTTTGAAACGTTTTACTTTAAGAATAATAGCAACTATATTGAAAAAATAGTGGAAATTATTTCTGGAGGTATAAAGGACATTATTACAAAGATAAATGTTTTTACATTCGATTTGTACAGATTTGCATCAGTTAGCAGACTTAAAAGTTGAATATGTAATTCCAATCTGGGTGAAGATGTTTTACTTTAGGTAAGATTGAAATGTTTTCACTGCAAGCGGTTTGAAGGATTTCACAGACAGGCATAAACAGCGACCATAAGCGAAGCAGCCGCTGGAACGAGACATTATGTAAGGCGATGCGGGAGTCGTGCGGCCAGTTCCTACACGCAGACTAGCCCGCAGCACATCACACGCTCCGACCGCTTGGAAGGCGCCCAATGCGCTGCGGAACTGTCTAATCTGCAGGCGAAAGCGGGGCGCCCCACACGCGGCGGCAAACACTCCGCAATTCGGCAGACCAGAATACGCGTGATACGAAAACAATGAAGAGCGAACGGGGGCTCTGTAACGCTACCACAAGCTGCGTATTCCTAGTAGCCGAGAGCTTTCCTCGCACTTCACCCGGATGTAACCGAAAATTAACTAGCAGCTTTAAAACATCTGACAGATCGCCAGATACAACACAAAACACTGATATTTTGTACAATTACTGTCAATTACTCCCTTCTATGATATAGTATACTGACCATGTCTGAGAACACGGCACTTTTACAGTCACTTACAATATTTTTTGACCTCTCTCGATTGAGGTACCTGTTTTAGAAAAATTATTTGCGATATTGTTCTCATTCTTTTCCACCATTAAATGTGTATAAATATCTCGAACTATATGATGAATGGAGAAAATACAGGAACAAATAGAATTTATACCTAAATTTTGGAAGTGATAAACTGTTGTAAAAATTTCAATATAAATACGTATTTCTACCAAACCTCCTCCAAATGGATAAAAGGATGCACAACTCTTCATACATATTTGTCCCTGCAATCTACAAGTCCCCGCCAGAAATTTCACCCCTGCATTTCTTAAAAAATGCTGAGAAAATTTTATCTATATGCTAAAAACTATATGTCTGAGAAAATGGCACTGAAAGTTTTTTACTTGCATTTCTTGGGCAAGGTACCGACAGGTAAAACGTTATTTCAAAAATATTGCAATCGAGTTAAAAGCCTAAAACTTTCACACAGTGTAGATAACCATATAATTGGAAAAACAATTTTCAAAAAAAAAATTTTTTTTTTTGATCTCTGATCGCTTAGATCCGCCTTAAACAGCTACACATAGTACTGAAGTGCTGAAGCATCATGAGAAGATATATAGCTCGAGTACAATCGATGCATGGAAATTCAAAATTATACATGGTGTCCAGGTAAAACCTCCCCGATTTCAAAGTACTGTATAAAAAAACCTATTAAACATAGATCCTTGCGGTTTGCACCACCGTTTAAAGCAACTCAAAAAGTTTTACACCAAAGTCAGTGCTCTTCTACGTGTGGTCTTATCGCAGCCCTCAAAATGTCTGAGCGATACTCAATCTCACTCCACGTACGCGTGAGTATGTCTGGAGTGACGAAACCTACAGCATCCACAATTATTCTGCGGAGATTCCAAAAGCCACATATACGTGACGCATACGCTGCGTCTTTGACATAACCCTACGAGAAAAATCCAGAGGGGTTTTGTCTTGAGATCCCGGTGGCCACTTGGTCCGTACATTTCGTCCTATCCGTCGCTGTGGAAATGTTCTGCCCAAGAACTCACGAACTTGATTGTCTGTTTACCCTCTGAGTGGCTAGAAATTTGCCATACCTAGTGTTTACATCTGGTGACACCCTATTAAAGACACGTCAGAAACCTCTTTGGATAGCGATTGGTGGCGATGTTTCAGCATATCACACCGCTCATTGGACCCTCTTGTTAAGTAGTAATATTTGCTAAATATTCAATACCTAAAAAAAAATTAGAGCACTGCCTTGGACAAAATTACAAAAAAAACTTTGAGTTATTTTACAGGGTGGTACAAACCGCGAGGTTCTATGTTTAATAATTTAATTTATTATGTGAGTATAAGCTTTCCCGGCATATAAATGACAACAAATCTTCTCGGGTTTGCAGTCGGTTTTTATTAAAGAGCGACAAGCTTTCGGCAACTAGCCATCATCAGGTCACGGCTGCTGAGCTAGTTGCCGAAAGCTTGTCGCTTTTTAATAAAATTCGGCTGCAAACCCGAGAAGATTTGTTGTCACTTTAATTTATATTGTACTTTGAAATCGTGGAGGTTTCATGTCGACGTCCCGTATTAACATTTGTACTGTACGTGTCTTGAAACACCACCAGCAATTTTAAAACAACAGCTGTCTTCATAATGTTTTACCATACAAAAATAATTCCAGTCGGACAATGAGAGACAACATCTTACTGTTACTGTAGTTGTATTTGGCTGTGGTATTCGCGATGAAGGTTTCGGCCCATGCGTAGAACTAACTCGCGGAGTCAAATCAAATATCAGTTCGAATGTCAGCACCCCGAAATCAAGCGTTTTATAAGCTTCGAATTTATTCCATATGCGAGTTGATTAATTAGATCTAAATTCCATTCGAAAACTGAATTTAATAGTCTACGACTGTCAGTCATTTTAGTGTGGGTAATTGACAGCTGTAGAGTGTATGAAGCAGATTGGTGGCTGTATTCAAAGACCACGTAAGAAGAGGCATTTTATTTAAGTACAGGACGGTCTTTCCTAAAGTAAAATAGTTACCGCATATTATTATTATTTTTTTACGCAAGTAGCTTATGTAAAGTTACAATCGTACCTGCCCTGTAGTCTAGGGTAGTTGTAGCACTGTGATTGTGTCCGACAACAGCCAAGGGATAAACTGACTCGGAGGCCGGGGATTGAAGACATTTTTATCAGAGTAAGAGTGGTTGTAGTGTACAATACCTAATCACTATACTGTGCAAAGACCTCGTATATATCCAGATCCTTTCCATAGTGGGTATGAAGTGAGGACATTCGGCAATGTCGATGGTGATACTAGATTACATGCAACATAAAAAGCTAGAAATGTGAATGCAAATATGCATGAAAAATGTTTAAAACATGCATGAAAAGTGTCGAAATATGCTGTTTTATATAGTATAAAAATAGTAGTTTTTAGATTTTTTATTTCAAAATGAGCATGCAATTAGTAAGTACAGTAGTTGAATAACATATTTATAAATTCGATGATTAATAATTATTTGACTTTTCTTAACTTTTGTAAACGTAAATAATCGGGTACTGTTCCAAATATTCAAAAGTAAGATTCTTTTTTCGATCTCTCAAAATATTTTTATAAGTGGAGAATGGGCCGTTCCACAATCACTGATGGAAATGGGCAGTATTTGAAATACTGCCAATTGCCACTGTAAAAAAAAAACTTTTTGTCGTGGGCCTTCCTTTTGCAAGATTGTCTTGACATGCTGGTCTATATGAAACTTTTTTGCGCACGGAATATTTTTCTCGCAAACTCTACAATAGCGTATACGACATTTCCGGCGTATGTAAATGTTGCAGGGTAGTCACTATCCTAAGGAAAAAAAAACTTTGTAGAACTAAATAAAAATTAAACATGAAATGAGCCCGCGAACAGCAGCATGCGTAATTTGTCTAGTTGAAAGAATGATACAGTAGGCGAGCGCGACGCAAGAACGGCATCGTCCGTCTTTGTTCTCCCGTTTTAGTTAGCCGCATTACAATATTATCTATCAAAACAATAGACGCACGATTGCTAAGAGCAGTCCTGCTTGAACGTTCTGCCGGCTGCAACGTAAGATTTTATTTATTTACTAGGTACACTACCGAAAAATATTTAAAATATAACGAAAATATGTATCATCACCGGGTGTTAGGTCAAATATGCAATAACCGGTGAAAAATGAGCTTGATATGCAAACATGCAGTTGCATATAATCCGGTCTAGTGATTACTTTCTCCAATGGGGTCGTAAGACTTGGAGGACTCGTGGAGTGTGTTCTGTTTACGTACGGCTTGTAGCGGTCATACATTCCGCTGTTAAGTAAAATGTTAAACAAGGGAGACATATTTCTTGCATAATTAAAACGAAATGATGTTATAAAATACTAATAAGATGTTTTTCTTAAGAATCTTTGACAGCAAGAAGGGCAGTTCATGGAGATTAAATAAGAACAATATGAAGTGAGAAGAAGAATGGATTGATACTGGAAATGGTGCCGGTAGTGAGTTGCCAGAATACAAAATGATGTTGAATTATGAATAAATATGTACGGCTACATCCGAAGAGAATATTGATGTTAAATGATCATAATTTGTGAAGTTAGGTATAGTGAGGATTAATACAGGATTGATTTTATTTAAAGGAGAAATTGTGAAATAAGTCCAGGTACAGCATGAAAGTTAATTTCAGGTGGTGAGAAGGAATTATAACCGGAATGACGAACGTGGAAATACATCTTAGTATAAAAGATGTCGGTACATTTTATCAAACGAATGAGTGCAGTACCTGGTGCGCAATTTTACAAACTAGGGAAAAGAACCGGCCAAACTAGACTAAAAAAACGCCTTCCTCAAGATAGATTTCTATCAGGCAGTGATTCCGAAGAAGAAGTGAACCAGCAAATAAATTAAATACCGTGTGGCCTGTCATCTTCTATTTGACATCTCGTTTGTTAAGTATTGATCAGATTTTTGTCAGCGCCGAAACAAAATGTATATATATAAAAAGTGTAACTATTTTAAACCAATTTCATTTTAACTGTTTTAATTTCATTTTAACTGCTCTAATTCTGATAACTGTTTTTATTGCTTCAATACTGACATTCATATTGCTAACATTGTTATAAAAATCTATTGTATCACTGTATTGTAGTCACTGAGGGGCCCTGTGGGTTGACGTCAACCATGACAATATGTAAGTTATGTTTTCTTTAAAAATTCAACATCGTCCTGTATAGCAATACTTGCTGAACGGATAATAAATTCATTAAACAAAAGATGTCGAAACACGTACTTCCTCCCTGCGGGAAGATGATAAGGATTAATACAAGGTAAAATAAAATGTTGTAATATTATTAGGAATCGTTGTCAAATGATCAGAGAGAATTTTAATATTGTTACTTGAAAAAAAAAAAAAAAAAAAAGATAAAAAGAATTAACTCTGTGGTGCACAGCACTTTATGGTAGCGAAGCTTGGACTTTACGAAAACCAGAAAGGCGGAGCATTTGAAATGTGGGTTGCTGTTGAAAGATGCTGAAAATTAAATGAACAGATATAGTACAAAATGAACGTGTTTTGCAAATGGTGTGTGAGGAAAGTAGTTTGTGGAGAGTCTTACAGAAAGAAGAGACAGGATGGAGGGTCATATTCTGAGACATGCTGGATTGGTTAATTTGTTGGTGGAAGGAACAGTCGAAGGAAAGATCTGCAGAGGAAGACAGAGATTAGAATATATGAAGCAGATAATTGAGGACGTGGGTTGTAAGGGATATGTAGAGATGAGAAGGTTAGCGCAAGATAGGAAGGGATGGAGGATTACATCAAACCAGTTGAGAGGCTGATGACAGCAAAGAAAAGTGTATGTATGGACGTACTAATTACAACATCGTTTTTGTGAACGGAGCACCTGTTAACGACAGACAGGGACGGTTCGTGGGGCCTGTAGAGCCGACTTGACCCGCTTTGGTTTCTTTCTTTTTTTCTGTCGGAGCCGCCCGCCCCCACTTGTGGAGGCCGCGAGAGACAAATGACGATGAGAGGCTCATGAATCTCGCGCGGGCGGCTCTCAGGGTGATTGCTTCCTCACCATAACGGATCATAAATAAAACATGCGCCACTGAACAAAAACCCCCGCGCCGAGAAATGGCACTACAAATGTTTAAAAGATGCACTCGCATACGCTTCAAATACCAGATTCGCTCGTCCTCGTGATTGCGACTCGTATGACGATTCGAGTGGGACGTCGCCTCAATGTCGTTTCCAACCGGGGGCGAAATGAAAAATGTCTGTTCCATTACTAAGGGATGATTCTCCTGCTTCGTTGCCGAAACACTCAAAACTGAAATCCATATTGCCAGACAGGCGATGCAGCTTCATATTTACAAAGTTTATTGCTTTTCAAATTCTGCAAAGCTAACAGATATAGAGAAAATCTGCTAGGATAGAAATATAATGGTAACGATCGAAAGCAGGGGTGGCCAACCCGCGGGCCGCCTTAAACATTTTTCCGGCCCGCGAGATTCATCACACTTTAACAAAATATTTTATTATTTCATTTTTAGTGTTATATATTTCTTTAAAATGTGCGTTTAGTATCATTATTATTATTTATGACCTATGTTTACATGTAAGAATAATAGTAAACACAATAACAACTCGTGTTCTAATTTTTCACTCCAAAAAAAATGTCTCTAGTGGGGATATATAATTTTATATGCGGCCCGGGGAGTTATGAGGCACTTCCAAAAGTGCCCGCAAGATAATTTGGGTTGGCCACCCCTCATCTAAAAAGACAAGACAATAATTGACTGGGGAAGACATTGGTCCCCAGAGTGTGGGAACGTTTTTGCGTTATAACGCATCACCTTCCATTTTAATGTTGGGCTGGCATTACTAATTTGTCATTGATGGAATTGTCGGTTCCGGTATTGCTCCATTACTGGTGATCAAGGAGTTTCCTTGGCCACCTTAGTCTCTGATCGTAAATGGACTCGGCACCCAGTGCGTTAATCAAAGGGTTCTTTCGGAAACTGCGCTGCCAGCTTCTGAAAGCGGGTTCTAAGTTTGGGAAGTCCGCTTATTCGGTGGAAGTCCTCAGTTCGCGTCTTCCTGGGTAGGTGGTAGGTGAATCTGATTGCCTTGTTCTGAATGGTTTGTAGTCGCTGGAGGTGGGATTCCGCGGTGTTGCCCTAAACTGCGGAGGCATACACCCCTGATCTAAAGGTTCATTAAAGAGCGCCATTCCTGGAGTGTTTCCTCTACAATGCCCTTTTTTTTAAAAAAGAAAAAAAGAAAAGAAAATAAGCTTAAAATAAATACCTCCACTTATAAGCGACTTCTCCCTATATCCTGTCTCAAAGACTGCTCAACAGTTCTTAAGAATCTTTGATGACGCCGGCCCTGGTAGCGCGGGGCTAGCGACCTGGCTTCGCGTTGCAGAGGTCGCCGGTTCGATTCCGGCCTAAGGCATCGGTGGTTTTAACTAAGTGTTGAATCCCTCCCGTGTTGTCCGTTCACTTGAGACCGTCAGTAACACTACAAGAGTCTAATACAATTGAGGAAAGTCATTAATGACGTATGTTATTAGTAACTACAGTCACGACGGTTAAGAAGATGATTCGCTTTTTCCCACTCCCCTTCTTTCCACAGAACCGTTGTTACTGCCAAAGATGTATACATATATAAAGGGACCATTCCAGAATCACTGTTCATCCAACATGTCATGTGATCCATTTTAAAAAAAAAAATCCATCAAGAGCGCTTTATCCTTGCGTGTTATGTATTAAATTAATCAATAAAAAATTCTTCATTAAGACTTAAAATCGTTAATTTACTTAAAAAGAAGTATTTGTATTTGATTACCCGATTCGGGAAATTCTCTACTAAAAATGTACAATTATTGTGGACAAAAAAAAGTGTCTATCAGACAATTAAATTTGTTAAAATTACTCATTTATGTTCTTGCGAAAACCATCTGCAATTAGTCTGTAACCCTTATGAGACTAACATGTATTACGAAACAACTTTAAGATCAACAGTTTTAGATATAGATAAAGGTGGCCTGAAAGAAGTTTTTTTTTTCTTTTTCGTCTCAAAAAGCCGTAAAAAAAATTAAAATCCATGAAGATAATAACAACAAGTCCTTCATCCCCGAAATGAGAAAACTGCTGAACCTGAAGAATGGCAATGAATGTTTGATGGAAAGAAAAACGTTTCCATTGTTTGTCCGCTACACCATGCTGACAGTGGTGTTTAACTGCACTTATTTTCTCACGGTTCTTGACTGGTCTGCATGGGTGATATACCTTTTAATTTAACTGCGATGGATCGCACGCTCCGGTGTCAATTTCTCTACACATCCATTTTCCCGTCTCCTTTCCCCCACCTACTTATGCCCTCTACTAAATTAAACTTTAAATTCTTTCTGCTTTTTTCGTAAATTATTCATCAATATTATTATCTAGGACCTTTATTCCAATCCCTGACCCCCTGCCGACGAAAGAAAATCTCCCCACACCCTTGTGCTTGAAATAGACTGGAAGAAAAAATATTTCTCGCCAAGTGGGGATCGAACCCTCGATTTTTTGCATATTAACACAACCATTATACCTCACAGCTACTCGTTCACCTAATCCTGTCAGGCGTCATCAATTTAAATTTCATCTCGTTACTTTTAAGTACTGGCAGTGGTCAGTGTATCGCAATATACGACGTTTTCTGGTAGTCATACTAAGCCCTTGGGTCAGAGGTAGGACGACCATTTTCTTTCCTCTGGGACCTACAGTTTAAGGTGGAATGCTGGCATGGCTCATATGATCAATGACAACTTAAAAATTCATGAACTACTAAAACATCTTTTCGGTTTGGATACACTAAATAAACTTTTATAATAAAAATAAGTAAGAAAAAGATCTAATTTACACCGGAGCTAGTAGACCACAAAATGCATCTTCATCTACATAACCATCTCTTTCCATAACAGAATAATTATTTCGTAAAAAGAAGCTGAATATTATACCAGATAGTGACATGCTGTAAAAATCTTGCACAAAGATTACAATTAAGATCCTCGGGACGCTGTCTTAGCTGTGTTCGTCTAACGATAACATTAGCAGTGTTTGCAGGGTGGCGCGTGGTCGATTCCTTGCAGCGCACTGTACTGCGAGCACGCAGTGCGTGGAACTGCTGCGGAGGCCGTTTGGCGACCACCCAAGTGGCGCAGTGCGTAACACCCAGGCCTGCCACCACCAGCCCGACAAACTTCCCCACACTGCAGTGCCATCATCTGCACGACACGACGCACACTGGTGTCTCAGTAGTTTTAAATTGCATTTGTTATTCGCACATAAAGTGTGGCCGTCTATACGCAACTACGCTCCCTTCTCTTCAGGACACACACACACACGTCGAGTGACAGAATGGAGGAGGGGAGAAAAACATAATTTGAAAACGAAAGAAGAAGGGAGGAGAAAAAGAGAGATTGAGAGTGAACTAGGAAGAAAGTGAGAGAGAAAGAGATAAAAAGTGTGCAGTAGACGGAAAGGGAAATAGAAATTAAGAGAGACGGGTAGTGACAAGAAAAGATAGGCAGAAATTAAAAGATAGACAAGGTAAAGAGAACGAGAAGAAATACAAAGAACAAGAGAGAGAGAGAATGGGTGATAAATAGAAAGACAGAATAATAGGGAGAAATACAGCGAAAGGGACAGGTAGAGAAAACTATAAACGAACAGAGAACGGTAATGGGGGAGAGAGGAAACAAGAAAGAAATAGACAATGCGGCGAGAGAGAAACAGAGAGAAATTGAGAACGAAAGAGGAAGGGAGAGAAATAGAAAGAACACGAGAGAAGAAGAGAGAGAAAGAGAGAAATAGAGAGCAAGAGAGAGAATTAGTGATAAGTAAAGGGAAACAGAGAAATAAAGATAAAAAAGATAGATATAGAAAAGGAAATAAACAGAACGAGAGTTAGAGTTATTGAGAGAGAAAGACGGAGTGATAGAAAGACAGAGAAATAGAAAGAAATACTAGGAAATTGCGAATGCAATATTCACCCCTGCCAAAATATCTAATTTATTTCCAGAAGTATATAAACCGCCTCAGTTAATGCGAGTAACTGATGTTGATTCAGTTCAACAGGATGCAGGAGTACTTTGCCATATTTAAAGACTTCAAATATATATATATTATTATTATTATTGCAGCTATATCAATCCTTTTTTCAGGATGTAGCCTCTTTAAGCCTAATGAGCTATATATTAGAATTTAATTCTACATAGTGTTGCTGTAGTTCTTTCCAGGCCGATCGATCCTGAGCCACCCTCTTCCAGTTCACGCCTGTAACTCGACGTATATCCTTATCCCAGCGATCCGGGGGTCTTCCTCTTGCTCTTTTCAGGTTTCTCGGTATCCAGTCCAGCAAATATATATATATACATATATATATATCAGGGGTGGCCAAGCTTCTTGATAGTCCGAGCCATTTTTCAAAATTTTAAATTTTTAGCGAGCCGCAATTAAATAGGTATTTAAAAGGTATGCAAAAAGGAAATAATTTTTTTTACAGAAATTATATATATTTAAAAGATATGAATAAAACTACAAAATATGTGTATTGAATTTAAATATTAAAAATTAAACACATTTATTTTACTTCTCTTAATAATTATTCAAAATTTGGTGAATAATTGGTGACAGCACTTCTCAGTAATTCTTTGAGATGCTGGTTAGTTAATATTGATTGGTGTTTGGATTTCACGAATTTTAAAGTGGAATAAAATGATTCACATAAGTACGTTGTTCCTAATATTGAAATAATTCGACAAGCATCCTTTTTTAATTCACGATACTTCGATTCTCAAACAAATTTCCAAAATTCAGTAATCGGCGTCGCCTTGTATTTTAATTGTAGAGCTCGATCTTCTTGCATCTCTATTAACTCTAATTCTCCAGATGCCTTTTGGGTCATAATTATATTGGAAATGGAAAAATCACCTTGAAATATGTTAATTTCAAATGGACTTAGAAAAAAAACCAAGAGACTGTTTAAAATATTTCAAGTCTTGAAATCTATTTTCAAAAGCAAGTTTATCTGATCTTAATTTGGAATTTGGTGGATACTGATTCGAAAACTGAGGATGATTGGTTTCATGATGTCGACGTATATTGCTAGCTTTGTAATTTTTGACCGTAGAATTACAAATAACACATAAAGCTTTTCCGTTACTGTCAATAAAAAAGAACTTCTCCTCCCACTCATTATTAAAACTTCTATTTTCTTGCTCGTATTTTCTTCTTTTATTTTCGTTCTCTGTCGTCATATTTTTAAAAGAACTGGAAAAAATATGGAAATTTAGAAAATACAAGTTTTGTGTGATTAAAACAATAAAAACACGTGTTACATACTACGAAATAAATTATAGTTAACTAATGCGTGTTACATACTACGAAACAAATTATGGTTAACTTATCAAAAATTCCAGATTACAAATTATACCCGTAGCAAGAGTGATACAAATTGTTTCCTCCAGAGCACAATGTCAACTTTCCGTTGCAATCAAAGTTTACAAATTCAAAATCGGTCTGGAGTAGGTCAATTACGCCCCTGTTTATGTTCGTTCGCGCAGTTTTCGATGAGTCATATCATTCTTAACTTGGACGGAAATGAAATTTGCTACAACGTTGCACTTAGTCTTTTATATTTGTTGTCAGTAATTTAAAAGACATTTTGAAACACATACAGAATAATAATCATTTAAAAAAATATAACACAAAAATGAATAGGGAACTCGGGTACACTTATCGAGAGCCACAAATAATCCTTCAAAGAGCCGCATGTGGCTCGCGAGCCACAGGTTGGCCACCCTGATATATATATATATATATATATATATTAATTATAGCTTTAAGACACGTCGACGTCATTAGAGGAGCGATGGGAGTGGGAACAAGAAACGGGAAGAAATTCGGCCATGGCCTTTTGAAGGAAGCATCCCGGCATTCGCCTGGAATGATTTGGGGAAACCATGGAAAACCCAAATCTGGATGCCCGGACTGGGATTCGAACCGCCGTCCTCCCGAATGCGAGGCCAGAGCGCTAACCGTTCACCCCCACACTCGGTAGGCGTATTTAACTTTTTTTGTTAATGGCTTTACGGTTCGTCGACGTTGAGGTCATTAGAGGTGAGAACGGAATGAAGGAAAAGTACAGAAAGGAATTCGGCCATGCATTTTAAATAACCTCCCCGGCATTCGCCCGAAGTGATTTGGGGAAACCATGGAAAACCCAAATCTGGATGGCGAGGGGATTCGAACTCAAGCCAGAACGTTACCGCTCACCCACCACGCTCGGTGAATTTTCAAAAGAAGTTAAGAACCTCATAAGCTTCCCACTCTTACAAAAGTTTAATGTGAAAAATACTGGCATTTAAGATGTTTACAGCGTAATGGCCCCTTTCCCTAAGAACGGTTTATATCGGTGACAAAGTGCGTTTGCTTATGCGTACAGTCCTGACGTACTCGTAAATTGCAGCAGAGACTAGTCAGTTTATGTTATTGCTAACAGATAAGCGACAAAACTATAAAGCGAGCAAAATATACTGTATTAGTGCCGTAGAAATGGCGACCTCATAGAGAAAATCCCTAAGTTTCTCGTCTCCGTTATCCACTCAGTGAAGCAACAATCAAGCTAGACATACAGCAGTTTGAATCGCACAGTATGGATTCAGTGCAGTTACGAGTAACACATTCTGTAACTTCCAAGATGTTGCCAGGTTTGCTTCTTTTACCATATGTCACACAGAATATGATATCCACAGGCGTAAAAAAAGGTGTATTTCTGTAGACTTACCAGTTGCCATTAATTTAACCAAGATTTCAAAGAAGAAAGCAAAAGTTTTGTGGATAGAAATTCATTAGATATTTTTTGTAACAGATTGAATAAGACATAACTTTAATAGGACCACGCTTCAATTCAAAAGGGTGTGAGACAAGGTTGTAGTCTATCCCCATTAAAATTCAACTTCTATGTCGAGGAAGCAATAAAATAAGTAAAAGAAAAATTTCCATGTGGTATAAGTGTTCAAGGAGAAAGAAATCAGTATGCTACGATTTGCTGATGACATTGTCTTGTTACAGAACAAGGTCTTGAGAAGTTACTGAAGGGCATGAGCAAAATACTGAAGGAAAAAAAAATATAAACCAAACAAAGACGAAAAATATGGAATGTAAAGAAATGATAGCAATAATAGTAGATTAAATATAAAAATAGAATCGTACGCCATAGGAGAAGTAAGTGAATTCTGATACTTGGGAAATGAGATTAGAACTGATGGCCGATGTAAGAATGATGTTAGGTTGAAAAAGGGGTAACTTTTAGTTTCAAATATTGATCTAGGACTCAGAAAGAAGTTTTTTAAAATTCTCTGTATGGAAGACGGCAGTTTGTGATAGCGAAGCATGGACTTTAGAAATACCAGAAAGAAGGAAAATTGAAGCATTTGAAATGTGGTGCTACAGAAGGATGCTGCGAATTAAGTGGGTAGATAAAGTAGGAGATGAACGTGTTCTGGTAATGGGAGGACCTTATGGAAGGGTCTTACAGAAAGAAGAGACAGGCTGGTAGGTCATATTTTAAGACATGCGGGATTGATTAATTTGTTACTGAGAGAACAGACGAAGTAAAGAACTGTAGTTACTACGATTAGAATATGTGAAGCAGATAATTTATGAAGTAGCCTGTAGGTTGTAAGGGGTATGTTGAGATCAAGAGGTTGGCGGAAGATAGGAAGGGATGGAGGATTGTGTCAAACCAGTCCAGGGGCTGATGACAGTGTAAAAGAAGTAATAGAATGCACTTTATTTTTCCTTCAGACTTAAGTCTCGTCGACGTCGAGGTCATTAGAGCCTGGAGATGATGGGTGGCAAAGAAATGAAAGGCTTTCGGCCATGGCCTTTTAAGGAACCGTCTCGGCATTCGCTTCGAGTGATTTCTGAAAACTTAGAGAACCGATGAATTTTTTTATGAACAATTTTCACGGAATGCAAACTGAATTTGTTGTTTTATTTCCCGAACGCGTTTCACTTCATTCTCTGAAGCATCTTCAGCGGTTCTGTAGTTTTCATTGGTTACATGTGCTTATAACTGTACAGTGTTTCACCATCAGTTATGTTTGTAGCAGCAGTTTGCATTACAGGTGTTGGTTGCATCTTTTTGAACAATTGCGTAGCACTGTAATATATTGATTTCTGATGGCCAAACAAATGTAAGCCATCACAAATCAATATATTACAGTGCAGTTCGAAAAGAAGTCTCGCAAAAAAAGTCTCAAAAAATTAAGAGATCGTCAGCAGGGGGTGGGTCCGAGCAGATCTCACCCCGAGTGGGGGTTGGGGGTCCAGACTTCCGGAAAAACATCTCACGTACTTAATGGACGTCCCAAAGTACGAATGGAATGGATGGAAGATATAACAGTTTAACATTTATATTTCAAGGGCGTGGACTAAATGGAAAAGTGTATTGTGAAGATTTTTGTATTTACTATGCTGCAAGTTATAAAATAAATATTTTTTTTTGGAAAACCGTGTAGTCAGTTGGCAGCAATAGCACCTTACATTGGAACTGAGAAATATTAAGTAATTAAGTTTGTTTGGAAGAGTAGAAGATGAAGGAATGTGACGTAAGAATTACGCGTTCAAGATAGGCGGGATCATTTGTGCATAACACCGGTGTCGGTCACAAGTCTCGAGTTCATTTATTATCAGACATGAAATAACTTGTCCTTCTTTTAGGTATATTATCGACCAAAATCAGAAAGTACACCCGTATTCTTTTATGCTGAAATTGAATAATTAACGTTAGTGCAAGAGCCGTGTTTTAATTTCTAGACGCACATCCCTTCAGTTCAAAGGAGTCTACACATCAGAAGAACGGTAACTGCAGCCTGCCTCGTGAATTGCGACTCCGGCGAGTGTCCCTCAAAAAGACGCCCCCGTCAGCGAGCAATCAGCGCGCATTCAGCGCGGTGCGCTTAATTACGAGGCAGGGAGAGAGTAAACACGGTAACAGCGTCACGTGACCCTGAGTGTGTGAACACACCGCAAAGTAGTAAAGCAACTCCCACGCAGACGCACAGTCGCATCAGCAGTATATATGTTACGACCAAAGACCGAAAACACTAACTGAGCCAAAAGTATAGAAGCTGCTGTAAGTGCGCTATACTGGACTGACGTGCAAACTTGGTAAATGGCTCTCCGGAAGAAAATGCATCAGGGAAATTTTACAGGACTAATATTATGGCGCAGCCCGCGAGGTCCTAGCTGTGTCGAACGGCAGTATTAACAGAGGCTGCGGTTACGTTAAAATGTCGCCTCGTAAAGTATGAGAAGAACATTCTATATCAGAGCGCAAGACAGAGAATTTAGTGTGTAATAACTTAAGTTGCCTTCACGAGTGACATGATGCTGACGTCACTACTATCTGCAGCCTCGCCTCCATTTTTAACCACGAGTAGCAACAAAAAAAAAAAAAAATGTCGTGCACGTGTACACGGTGCTAGCTACTTTCTTATGTCGGGATCCATTCCGCTCTCTGAAAAGTTTGGTTTACGTCTTCTGTATTTCAAACAATTGGAAAAATAAATAACCAAAGTTACGTATTCATCAACAATATGGAATATTTATCTTTGATGTAATGTGATCTTTGATGAGTATCTGTTCAGGTTAAGAGTGTAGTGAGTATCTGTTCAGGTTAAGAGTGTAGTGTTTATCTTTGATGTAATGTGACCATTGATGAGTATCTGTTCAGGTTAAGAACGGAATATTTATCTTTGATGCAGTGTGATCATTGGCGACTATCTTTACAAGTTACGAACAGATTTTCGTTTATTGCTCCGTGCAGCGTCCACGTAGAGTTATAAGTCTTCTGTTGTAGGACGTGCTTCAATTTTAATAATTGCATTAAAATAATTCTCCGCCGGGATGTGGACTGTCGACTTCACAAATGTCGGCATTACGCTACCAAAACGACGCAAGCGAAAACAAATTTAATTACTGTAATTTTGCTTTGCATTTTTTTCCTTCGAGAACAGGAAAATATGTGAGCAGAAATTAAAGGTAACGAATTTTTTCTCCCCGGCCGTAAGAAATATAAGCATAACGCACTGTTGCTGCGAGCGGAAGCCGACGGAAGTCGTGAGGAGCGCCCGCAGGCACTGCAAAGTATTTACATATTACGCACGCAGCATGCAAACTCGCAGAACAACTCGCACACCGCTGCGGCGCTTAATTTTCGCCTGATGCGCTTGTCTCACATCGGACTGTTGAAAAATGTAAATAACGACGGCTTACTGTTGCTTGGGTTTGACTTACCGGATGGTGTTGTAGAAACACGACGTTTCGACACCTGGCTCTGCTGCCTTCGTCAGGTATCTTGTGGCTGTAGCAAGCTCACTGGCACCGCCTCAACTAAGCCAGCGCTCTCGACCAATCAGAGCGAGCGGGCCTTCCAGCTGAAGGTATAAGGGAGGTTCGATGGTTGGCTAAGCCAGTCGAGGCGGTGACAGTCAGCTTGCGACAACTACAAGATACCTGATGAAGACAGCAGAGTCAGCTGTCGAAACGTCGTGTTTGTACAACACCATCCGGCTGGACACCCGAGAAGATTTTATTGTTTCTCACATTCTTATTATAGTTTTGAAAGAGCAACGCTGTGAAACAAAAAAAAAATTGTGCTTGTTCTATTTCGCCGGAAACAGAATAATGCAAAAATCGAAAAAGAATTGTCAGCTTATCATCCCACAATTTTCGTTGATTGTTGTTAACTGCCGTAATCTTGATTTTTTCCTAGATTTTTCAATACTACCGTTCGAAAATTAAGGGCGTGCGGGTGGGGATAACCCCTATTTCTACTACTATCTGAGCCCCCATCTCCCCAAATACAGAACTAAATAAAATAAATCTTCCAAAACTGAATTGTACCTTTAAATACGTATCCAATGAATAAAACGACACCAAAGGCACGATTTTTCTATTTTTTATTTTATTACTTATGACTTTACGCCTCGTCGACGTCGAGGTCATTAGAGGCGGGATGGGACTGGAGGACAAGGAACGGGAAGGAATTCGGCCATGGCCTTTTTGTAAGAAGCATCCCGGCATTCACCTGGAGTGATTTGGGGAAACCATGGAAAACGCAAATCTGGATGCCCGGATGGGGATTCGAACCGCCGTCCTCCCAAATGAGAGATCAGAGCGTTAACCACTCACCCACCACGCTCGGTCAAAGGCACGAGAGGTTTTTTTTTTATCGAGAGCGATTTAATTTCAATATTTACCAACCTATGTTATGCAGCCTGTGTGGAATTTCATCGCAATAAATTGAAAGGTGGTGTGACATACGGACGGATGTTCAGATGAAAATATAAGGGTTGTATTTATGGCAGTGTGGCTCCGGAACCCTACAAGGCAGCTCCTCTTGTCAAGCTGACAATTCTGACGTCTCGTGCGACGATCAAGTGTATTAAAAACCAAAATATCACAGCTCGACTACAGGTGTAATGTGACACCGCCAGCTCAATAAACCACACCAGCGCAGCGGCTGCGGGGGTTGGCGACCGTGAATAGGACGCGACTGGAGGCTGTCACTCTGGTCAAGACATCCAGTCTTACATTCTAAACGACAAGTTAGAGGTTATATGATTACAGGCAAGTTATAACGGAACAAGCCTTTTGGCCAATTTAAATACGAATTAATCCAAATCAATACTATCTTTGGTACGATAGCAACATGAGGACATATTTCACTATATTTTGAAGTATTTCAGAGTGTTTATTTAATTCGAAACTTTTGAAAAAGTATTTAAATAATATTTAATTGTTTTATATCCGTTTGATAACTTTTAGTTTCGTAATTTTTTTCCCCTTATGTTTTTATGCCTTATCGACGTAGAGGTCATTAGAGGCGGGAAGGGATTTGGGTGGGGGAGCAAGGAACGAGAAGTAATTCAGCCATGATTGTTTGAAGGAAGCATCCCGGCATTCGCTTGGAAAGATTTGGGGAAACCTTGGAAAACCCAAATCTGGACGCCCATACGGGGATTCGAACCCGCGTCCTCCCGTATACGAGGCCACTGTGCTCCATTAGTTATTTTCAATTAATATATTGTAGTGTAATGAATTACAATTTTTGGATTGTTGAATTTCTGAAATCATGCATTTTCAAGCGCTCCAACTTTTAACTGCTTAACGTCTCTCAGAGATGGGAAAGGATGGGGGGGGGGGCAAGGAATGGGAAGGAATTCATCCATGGCCTATTGAAGGAAGCATCCCGGCATTTGCCTGGAGTGATTTGGGAAACCATGGAAAACCCAAATCTGGATGCCCGGACGGGGATTCGAACCGCCACGCCGCCCTCCCGAATGCGAGGTCAGAACGCTAACCGTTACACCACCACTCTCAGTGCGCTCCAACTATTCTCGAATATTCGAAATATCTTTCTAAGCTACATTAGTTGTTAGGAAGAGGAGTTGGATGCTAGTTGTTTCTCGTACAATCAAGGAGACATTTTGTACCAACTCATTTTGTCTCTGGAGACGAACATCCGGGATCTTATTTTCTACAAGTTTTAATAAACTAAGAAGTATTACCAATTGACGAACCATCATTTCGTAGTCAACTGAATCTGGCAGGCTTAATAATAGAAGCTTCAACACTCTAGATCAGGGGGCCGCCTTGAACACTTTTGCGGCCCGCGAGATTCATCACACTTTTACAAAATACATTAATTTGTGATGGTCAAAGTAGTGAAAAACAATACATTTTTAAAAAATACGTTATTTGTGAATCCATATATTCAAAAATTAACTGTCGAAATGATGATAAAAGATAACTTTGATTTAAAAAAAATAATGTTGCGAATATATGACAGATATTTCCTGTGTTCGCAGAATAATTAAATTATATTCAAAAAATGTCTGTAATGTGTCTAAATGTAATATGGAGATACATAATTTTATATCCGGCCCGTGGAGTTATGATGCATTTCCAAAGTGTACCGTAAGATTATTTGGGTTGGCCACCCCTGCTCTAGATAAATATCAAGATTAAAAGTTGTCCAATTTATCTACTCCACTTCGATTAGTAAGTTTTTTTTTTTTTTTTCCTCTATCTCTTTATTTCATCGCCCATCCTTCGGAACAGTAGGTCAACAGAGCACTGTTGAGGTACTAGGCTTCTTACGCGATTCTGCTTTCTTTCGTTTATTTCCTTCTCGTTTCTGGCGATAGTTTTTATCAAACTTCCCCATAATACATTTTTAAATGGCTTTCGTCCGGTTAGCCAAACAGTCAGCTTCGTCGTTTTATAATTTATATATGATCATCCGGTATGTTAATGTACTTCATAGTGCTTTTTTTACTTTAGACGAGAAATACAACACAAGACACACACAGCACTTACAGTAAATAACCATGCCCTAACCTGCACTCATATGCTGATAAAATATCGTAACACCTCAGCTACTGCTCCGTGTAGTAAGACAACAATATGGTCAGCAAGGAGAGATGCTGATATTTTTGTAGTTGGCTCGCAGGGTGCGAGGGCAACGGAAAGTTGCTGCAGCCGTCTGAATTGAAAAGCAGCAGTGTTGGCAGGGAGACGATGTTGTCGATACTGTAGACAGACGGCCTCTGGTTTACCGAAAACCGATACCGAGCAGAGCGGAGCGGAGCACAGCCGGTGCCATACAATACGTCCACCGCGCCGCTCGAAATGAGGGCAGCTACGCGTGTGAAGGAACAGTGCCTACTACGTCTCGAGGGCATTCCATTGGTTTATCAACATACTTTTTACTGCAATACCTTACACAGGAATCTATGCTAATGCTCAAACTGTTAATCTTTCAATACCGAAACGTAGGCACGAACATTTTTAAATAATTTTTTTAAAATCAAAATCCGTCTTCTAACAACTGTTTTTTATTGACCAGACGCGTTTCGCCCTTCTGGAGTGGGGCATCATCAGTGGCTATAAATAACATAATATTATCATCATATTTGTGTATGTGAATTATGTACATTAATTATATACATATGTTCATGCTTTAAATTATTTTTTTAACGTCTGTATGTTCAATCTGCTATAATTATTCTATATATTGTTTTATAGTATCTGTGTTAAAACATAAATTCACTTCTTAATACTAAATTATCTGTATGGTTACAATCTTTATGTACATTAAACTCTACTTACTAAAAATTGTGGCGGCTAGCACATGTCAGTCCGGAACAGCACCTTCCGCAACTTTCTGCACCGTTGTTTCTTGCTACACCTTAGCATTATTGCTCACTGTATAATTTGCTGTTAAACTGCACTTTTTAACTACATCAAACTAGTTATTGTGTCTACAGCGATGTGTTTATTATGTATGTACAGTGGTACCAACCTATTTCTCTTGATTATTGCTTTGTTCAGTCTATGTTAAATATTGTTTAAATATTATGTGGTGTTTAAAAACCTCGGTGAATGGTGTCATGTCTGAACGGCAACTTGGCGCATGTGTGCGTGTATGCCATTGGGTGTTCAGAGACTCGAGGAGAATCGATACCCAGCATGCAGTGCGTGTGACTGGCAGTGTAAACAGACTGCGACCAGTCGAACTAGTCAGTGTCACAGCGCAATGGACTGCAACGGAGACACGTGCCAGAGTTGCACAGGACTGGAAAATGGAATTTGGAGTGAAGAAGTTAACTATACATTGTCCATTTCGCGGATGATCACGTCACTGTGGCTGCAGATAGGAACAATTCTAGCTACATGCTACGAAAGATGGACGATGAATACAAAAAGCGAGATTTCAATAATAAAGAGAAGAGGTTATGATAGCTGGTGATAACGACAGAAAACACATATCTGTTGGAAACTGCTGCATACGTAATCTTTAAATATTTAGAATTGACTTTTAAAGAATGTGAGATTCACCCACTACATAGTAAATTAAAAAAGGGACAAGGAAAACGGACAATCCACCAACTATAATTTTATATAACAAGAACTATAATCAAAACAGGAGAGTAATTTCCAGATTTAAATGGGATAGGATTGCGAACAGCTGCAGAGGAATTGGAAAATACCGGGTGAGTTTTTTATCTTGAGACAACTAAATATCTCGAAAACTACAAATCCGATCAAAAAAAGTGGGTAATAAAAATTGTTCGTCTCGACGGGGGACATCCGATGATACCAAATTTGACTCCCCACCCCCACCCCCTAGGGGTGGGGGAAGGGGGAGAAAAAAAACTTAAATAGGAACCCCCATTTTTTATTGCAGATTCTGATTCCCCGGAAAAAACTACCCCTATTTGACCCCCAATTCGAGTCATTTTGGTCGATAGATGGCGCTGCATTTCTCAGAGTTTTCTCATTACTTGATGTACTTCCATTGCGTTCATAACATCTCTGATTTATTTACTTCGTTCTGTTGCACGTGTCAATGAGAATGCAGGCTATAACGTTGCAAGAAAAAATTGAAATGGTCTACATTTATGGAGAATGTCGCAAGAATATCGATAATGCTGTTGATCTTTATGCTCATCGTTTTCCAGACCAGCCTCGATCGCGCGCTTCTTTTTACCGTATTATCCAACAGTTCACTCAGGAGGGAAGTGTGCACACAAACAAACGAAAATACCATCCGTTCCATGTTTCGTTGCATCAAGAACTTCACGGCAATGATTTCGATAATCGATTGACATTTTGCCGATGGTCGCTACAGAAAATACAAGAAGAACCCCATTTCTTTGCTCGAGTACTGTTTTCGGATGAATCCACTTTTACTAACCACGGCACCATTAATCGACACAACATGCATTATTGGAGTGTGGAAAACCCGCATTGGTTACGCCAAGTTGAACATCAGCGTCCGTGGAATGTAAATGTTTGGTGTGGGATAATTGGGGACAAACTTATTGGTCCACATTTTATCCATGGACATTTCAATGGGGAGAAATATCAACAACTCTTAGAGGACGTACTGCCAACATTGCTTGAAGACGTACCCTTAGACGTGCGACAAACAATGTGGTTTCAACATGACGGTTGTCCAGCACATTTTGCTGTAAGATCGCGGGAAGTGTTAGATCGTCTGTACAATCGTCGATGGATCGGAAGAGGAGGTCCAGTGCCGTGGCCTGCAAGATCACCAGATCTCACTTCGCCTGATTTTTTTTTATGGGGATACTTGAAGAATGAAGTTTACAGTGAAGTGCCAACAACGCCTGAAAACATGATTGAACGAATTACCAACGCTTGTCAAAAAATCACGCCGGATATGCTTCTTAGTTGCGTCGAATCATTCCAAGAGCGGGTAAATAAATGCATCGATGTCGGTGGTGATATTTTCGAGCACTTGCTTTAGAATTGTTGTTAGAAACAAACACGTGAGAGGCGAGGGGACTCACCAAAAACAAGCACCCCGATGGTGAGAGGCGAGGGGACTCACCAAAAACAAGCACCCCGATGGTGAGAGGCGAGGGGACTCACCAAAAACAAGCACCCCGATGGTGAGAGGCGAGGGGACTCACCAAAAACAAGCACCCCGATGGTGAGAGGCGAGGGGACTCACCAAAAACAAGCACCCCGATGGTGAGAGGCGAGGGGACTCACCTAAATCTAGCACCCCAAAGGGAACAGAAAATTACTACGTCCACGTCGTTGTTCCTGGGTAACGCAAAAAGTAATGTTTGACTTTCGCTATCTGCTAAAGAATTTGCATCAGTGCATTTTGAAATAATGTCCATTCCCATCCCTCAAGTTTGGAGGTGGGTGGTGTTATTGAATAGTTTTTGAAAAATATCAATCACATTAACTTGTATTTTGCTGATCTGATGTGTATTTCACGAGATATCCTCATTTTTAAATGAATTTTTGCTTATTTTGATTTTTGTCGATTGCAGCGCCATCTATCGACCAAAATGACTCGAATTGGGGGTGAAATAGGGGTAGTTTTTTCCGGGGAATCAGAATCTGCAATAAAAAATGGGGGTTCCTATTTAAGTTTTTTTTCTCCCCCTTCCCCCACCCCTAGGGGGTGGGGGTGGGGAGTCAAATTTGGTATCATCGGATGTCCCCCGTCGAGACGAACAATTTTTATTACCCACTTTTTTTGATCGGATTTGTAGTTTTCGAGATATTTAGTTGTCTCAAGATAAAAAACTCACCCTGTATATCTAACTGGGTTTTTTCTTTAACTGCTTAACGTCTCTTCATTTAGAGACGGGAAAGGATGGGGGGCAAAGAATGGGAAGGAATTCGGCCATGGTAATTTTGAAGGAAGCATCCCAGCATTTGCCTGGAGTGATTTGGGAAACCATGGAAAACCCAAATCTGGATGCCCGGACGGCGATTCGAACAGGAGTCCTCCCGAATGCGATGCGAGAACGCTAACCGTTACACCACCTCGCTCGAACTGGATAGATAAACACGGAATAGAGATAAATGCCTAGAAATTAGATACAAAAATATGAAACTCGAGGTTCCTTATAATTAAATGGAGAGGAAGGTATTCTTTAAGTGTAGATATATTGGCATAACATTTGACAGTAAACTCCATTGTTCTAGATAAGAAAGAGAAAATCAATACAAATCGAGAAAAAAGACCTTCAAGAAATGACATAATAGCGAAAACTCCTTGGAAGCAGAAAATCGTCAATGCCTCTGCTTGTATTAAATGAATAAAATAAATTACAACAATTTTAGGATATTAATAATTACGAAATTTTTGCTGAATGGAATTTTTTATGCAAGTACCGATAAGGGAAATATGAAAGAATTCGAAAAAATGATTTAACTTTTTCTTTTTACGCTTAAAGTGAAAATTATTAGTACGCTGTTGGCTTTTATCTGGACCAGTACGAAACACGCGGTAATATAGCTCAATGTAGTTATCTAAATTCTCGAAGGCGTCCTCAATAAAGTCGGCTTTTCAATAATTTCCGCTTTCCTTCCCAAAAACTTTGTCTTCACCAATTTCAAAGCAAAGGAAGAAACCACCTTTTTAATATTCACACTGGAATGGTTTTTCTCCTCAGTTAACATCCTACAACGAAAAATACAAATACGAGCGTACCAAGCCCATGATCACTCTTCTCTCTTCGGCGCCCACTACCAACCAAGAAACAAACATTAAATTAATTCCTTAGTACAGTATACTATTTCTTTCGATATTTTACGGTTTGGTTCCTCCCAGGTGAAGCCTGGGAGGCGTACCTCTTGGACCCTTTCGAGTCTACTTAACCTAAGGGGATAGGGACCGGCCATGGCCTTTAAAAGAAACAATCCCGGCATTCGCCTCGAGTGACTGCGGAATACCAAACAAAACCGCAGTCAGCACGGCCGGACGGGGATCAGAACCCCCTTCCCCTCGAATGCCAGGCTGGAGAGAGATGTCACTACCACCCAACTCTGCAAGTGCAAAGATACTAATTCGCACTTTGAATATCCAACTGCCAATACCAATTACATACAGCACTAAAAATACGTTTAACTTTGATCTTTAGAGCAGAAAGACCAGTTTCAATCAAAAACGATACCCGAGTCTGCGCAGAATTTGTGAAGGAGAAACCGCATAAATTCTGGGTGATTTTGGACTTATTCATGGTCCGTCTCGGGTGGAGTCATTAGGCGGAGCTTTCAGGCGGACATAATGCGCTAAACGTGATGGACTTGGGAGCCGCTTGCAGCCTAGGCTAAGGCCTCGGCGCGGAATCGACCAAATGAAAATTCAGAGGGGAATAAATTTCCATCCGCTTCTCTGGCGCTAATCTAATTTTCCTTTATCTCCGTTATGCTCCGCCTCTTTTCATCGGTTCCCAATACCATTACTCGCCTTTTCGTAGGCTCTGATTTGACGAACGCGTAACATTGAGCAATTTAACAGCACCGCTTTTCCACGTGCAGAAATTTGAAGGTATTTGAGGGTAGAAAGTTTCAGTTCTTACCGTAAATGACAAGTATCACGACAGAATGCAATTACATGTAAAAGTAGTTATATTAGTATTATTGTTATTAACATTGAGAATATTAGATACCAGCCGCTCTTTAGGAGCATCTTATCAATCCGGCGCCAAGGAGAAAATCAAAGAAGATTGTTGAAGTTTTTTTTTTTTTACTTATTGCTTTACGCCTCGTCAAGGTCATTAGAGGCGGGATGGGACTGGGGAAGGAATTCGGCCATGGCCCTTTTGAAGGAAGCATCCCGATATTCGCCTGGAGTGATTTGGGGAAACTATGTAAAACCCAAATCTGGATGCCCGGACGGGGATTCGAACCGGCGTCCTCCCGAATGCGAGGCCATACCGTTAACCGCTCACCCACCACGATCGGTAAGATTGTTGAAGAACGAACTGAGATTGAAATGCCGATTTAAGATGGACCGATTCTGTTGAGAATGATCATTTCTTCTGTCCTCTGTAGCATGCTTTGGGTCCTGCGCTGCATAATCCTTTAAGTGTTCTGTTAATAGTTAATATGCCTGGGTGTTGTTTCCACTCTGATGAAATTTATGTCGTATCTGGTAGAGGAATGTATGTGTTTGTACCCTGAATAAATTCAAGTTAAAAAAAAAAAAAAAAAAAACACTAAGGTTTCACAGACAAGTTATTTATCAGCATTTTATCGCCAAGATGATCACATTTGTTCATCACACACTTCTGGACTTGCCTAACGTTTTCACTATTACCTGTGCTGTAGTTCCACTGGGGACTCCTGGTTTCACGTAGCTGACACCTTATAGTGGAAATCATTAGGTGTACAGAACCTCGTCGTGAACCAATCATTTCCTCTGCACCAATTAATAACTCTAATGATTAAGCTCATACATCAGAACTTTCCCCCCCCCCCCCCAACCCAACTGCCGTATTATGCCGCGTTGAAGCTTACGGCTCATCAGAAGCGGGAAGGGACTGGAGGCAAGAAACGGGAAGGAATTCGGCCATGGCCTTTTGAAGGAACCATCCCTGCATTTGCCTGGGGTGATTTGGGAAACCGTGGAAAAGCTAAATCTGCACGGCCGGACGGAGATTCGAACCCGCGTCCCCCGAATAATGTAAGCTAGTTGACCTTGCCGTCAGTGCCGTAAACGGCACAAACGGTTACTACTTCCCACGCAGCACTCGTATTCTAAAAATTTACGTTAAAGCTCTGGAAAATTTTCTTGTTTACCCTGTTGTAGACTCCTGAGGATGACCGTAAGCAAACGTCTGGAAAAGGAGCAGTGTTTGGACGCGCGCAAATCTCGCGACAATATTGACAACATTACGACGGCTGCGAAACCCGCGAAATCTTTTATCTTGTAGTTAGTTTTCAAATTTATTTTATGTTATTTCCCGTGGCAGTATCGCATTTCATATTCTCCGTTTTCGTCAGTAATATTGCAAAGCAGCAAATAATAACTACCACTGTCAGTCAGCCACAAACGTTTCCCCCTGCCGAGGCGGCGGCGCGATTGTAGGGGGTGTTTGCGCCCCTCGTGACCACTCGTGTTTTTGTGGGTACTGAGCCACAGGTTGGGGGCGGGCCGACTAGTGAGCCGTCACTCCCAACTGTATGCAAAACTCGCCGCCTGTTACGCTGGGGGAACGGCCACTACAAAAAAGAGGACACACCCTTCTGGTTCATACCGCACATTTTTCCATAATCCCCTTCTATTAGGGCGATACGCGACATCCGTTCTTGAATGCCGCTTAGGCCTCGTATCCATTTGAGCACGCTCAAGCGAATGAGCCGCTCATTCTTTTGAGCGCGCTAGTCTGAGCGTGCTCGACAAAAAGGAAATCTTGGTGGAACGAGCCTGTTGCCAGTGCTCATTTTTTTTATTATTATTATTATCTTTCATTCCCCTGGCTGAGCGTTAGCCCTTTTCAGCCATCGGATCAGGAATTTATTTGGATAGTAAGGAAACGCTCGGTTGTTGTGTCGTCACGTGTGCGCGCGGCAGCTGCGGCCTTTATTGTTATTCATAAGATGTCAAAGAAGAAATGTACCAAGGTGGTGGATTAGAGAAAGTTATCGTCAGCGAAGAAATTATCTTAATAATTTAATTCGCGAATTGACTTTTAAAGGATATAAAGAGCCTTTTCAAAACTTTATGAGCATGTCAAGGATCGATTTGGAACATTTCCCGTGTTTAGTTTGTAGCGGTACCACTTTGTGTTTGTAAGTAGCGCCGGTTTGTGACGTCATCGGCACCATGTCCGTGGCCACGGAAGGGTGTGCCCCGGGGGCGGCATGGTGGGTGCTGTGGTAGCCACAAGGTGGGCAGTCAGTCGCAGGACGTGGAGAAGTGTGGTTGCTGTTAAGTTGAAAGTTGTAAACGTGTGAATGTGAGAAAAAGGTGTACAAATAGCCGTTCTACTTTAACTGGATCTGCAACTTTGGAGTGATAGAAGTCCGATAAGTTTATAACATTGGTGGTGTTGGAAAAATTGAAGGCAATGAATTAAAATTAGTTTTGTGAAATAACTGTTTATTCATTCAGTAGTCTTTAAATGTTCTCAGTTGGAAACTGAGTGGCGGCCGGTCAAGAGAATCTTTAGAAAGAACTTGCGGTAAGAGTTTAAACTATGCACATTATATTTCAGTGAGCGAGATTGAAAGTAAAACATTGTGGTAGCTGATGTGGGTGGACGACCCACGAAACCGCAACAAGTTGAACCTCATAGTAAATACCACTGTACACATATGCTTGAGGCGATCCCACCAGAAAATAAATTATTGATAACTAAGATTCCTGCCTTCTGGAGATTCCTATACAAACAACATATGTTCAAAATAAATAAACCAAACATCAGCAGCTTATACCGGTAGTCTTTGATGATACTGTTCAGTCGCTCCAAAATTATATTTAGGTAGGTACCTACTTATTATTTTTATAGATTTTTACTACCAATGCAAATATTGTTTTATGTTTATACCTTTTCTTTACGTCATCAATACCGTGAGTTAATACCTCGCAGATTTCACGCCATGCATCCCCCATTTACTTCCATTATACATACTGTTCGTATGGGTTTTCCCGTAATAACTTGATGCATACCGATTAATTGTTGTCAAGCCAGTGTCGTTGTCCCGCATGCTCGCGCTCATTGTAGAAACAGCCAAACTATCATCCACACTGAGCGCCGAACACACACTGGCTCGCCTTTGAGCATTCTGAAATACCGACACTCGATCGCCGTCATTCACTGCGAGCGTGCTCAGGCGTCCACCCTTGATCGGCTCGCTTCACTGAGCGGCTTATTCGCCTGAGCGTGCTTAAGTGAATATGAGGCCTTACTGAATGCCGAGTTGTCAAACTATTTCCCACCACCAAAGAAATAGTGGCCCGTTCCGTTGTCTCAGTTGGTTGCGGCGCCGTGATGGTGTCCGGCGCTGACACGGGGTTAGCTGATTCCAGTCCTGGTGGTAGACTTGGCCGGCAGGGTAGCAGAGGTGGTAGAGCACGATTCCTAGTCACCAGATTGTGCACCGAGTCCTGGGTAAAACCTATCCGCAGTGCGTATGGAGTGTGGGTTCGCGGCAATGTTGATGGTAATTCGTGTATCGGATATGGATACTAAGCCTAGCTGCCTCTAGGTTTCTACCGGAAGAGTAGGCCTGAATGGTCGCCAGATGGTTTCACCCTATCTATTCTATATCTCACATTCAATACGGCATAAAAAACACTCTATACTATCGCTGTCATCCAAAACAAGAATAACACATATCAACACACAACGGGAAACCACTCCAAGAGACTTTCCATGGAGGGGTTCATCCTCCGAGGCAGCCATCTTTGCCCAGAATCGGTCGTCCTCTTTAATAAAACGCGTCGAGCCTGGAGACCTCGCCTCGCTACATCGGCCATCTTCGGCGAGACTCGATAATGTCCGAAGTGTCAGTTACAATGCCTGCCACCGCAGCGCTGCTTGGCTAGTCAGAAAAATCCAAATTAAATTGTGTGGGCTCAAAATAAGGGAGGCGGGGTCAGGCAAAATCTCATTAAGTCTCATTTAAGGGGAGGGAGCACTGAAATAATTTCAAGTTTACTTTTTATTTCAGATTGTCGCGTTTCAAAAACCAGTGGAGCCTTTCTTGTAATTTTTTTTTAAATCTTCAAAATTTACGAGGTCAGTCTTATGTTAGGGGGGGGGGAGGTCCCACCAGGTCTTGCCAAATCTCACTAAGGGAGCGTCCATAAACTACGTGCGTAGCTCTGGGGGCAGGGGGAGGGGTTGGCTGGAAGGCTACGCTGCACTACGTGGGGAGGGGAGGGGGAGGATCCGAGCCATGCCACGCAACTTTACATTCAAAATTACTTGTCACAGTTAAATAAGGTACAGAACACACAACAGAGTGGGAATATTTATTTCCTTCATTTAATTTTCTCCGTATCTAAGTTACAATAGTCTGACAAGATAAAACAGTACAAAACGTATTCTGGAATCAAAGGGAAAAAAAAGCTACGTGCTGCGTGAGGGGGGACGGGTGTAAAGGCAAAAGCTGCGATGGGCTACGTGGGGAGGAGGGGGGGGGGTTCGCAGGAGGCCAAAATGGAACTACGTGGTTTGTGCACGCTCCATAAGGGAGCGTGCACAAACTACGTCGCTCGGTCCAGGGGGAGGAGGGGTTGGCTGGAAGGCTACATTGGGCTAAGGGGGGGTGGGGGGGGTTTCCGAGCCAGGCCACATAGCTTTCCTTTCATAACATTTTTCACACTAAAATGAGCACCAGAACACACAGCAGCATGTAAATATTTATTTCCCTCAGGTAATTATGTAATTTACAATAGTCTGACACGAGAAAACAGTACAAATTTTTTTCTGGAATCAAAAGGGGAAAAAAGCTACGAGCTACGTGAGGGGCAGAGGCAAAAGCCAAGAGGGGATACGTGGGGGGGGGGGGAGGAGGAGGGTTCAAAACTGGCCAAAATGGAGCTACTTGGTTTATGGGGTTTAAGGGGAGGGGAGTCCAAGGGTTTAATAAAAAAAACTCACGTTTGTAATGGACGCTCCCTTATACAGTGATGAGGAGTTAAGAAAACGGCGCGTAGGCAGCGTGTCAGGGGTTGACAGACCGTGAGGGTGAGTGGATGAGCAAGAGGTCACGGGGTGTTGGCCGCGTCTATCGGCCGTCAGACTTTACGACCTGGCGCAGTTCCACCCCGCTGAGCACCAGCAAGTGGCCGTGGTCGGCACGTGTGCCCGACGGACTGGAAACTGCTCGAGTGGGACACTCACGCAGAACGTCTGCCCGGCACTCCACGCCGTGAGAAAAACTGCAGCTCCCACTACCAAGTACAATCAAGACGCTCCACAGCAAACGAATCAAAGAAACTGTCTGGTCACTACACGCCGCCGGGCGGTTACGGCACCGCCGCCATTTTGAACCAAGCTTAAGTGCAGTACAACTTCTCAGTCTACTTATGCACAAAGTACTCTCGATCTTGTGGGTTTTTATTTTTGGACCAACCTTTCATTCAGTCCGTAGTAAGGATACACTTCCGCTGGGATCCGAAAGAACAAATAATTCACAAAGAAAGTACACTTTATCTTTTACTAGATGTTGCCCGCTACTTCTGGACCAATGCTGCCACCTTAGCGATTTTGTCGCTAGATTTAGTGAATTTTGTAGCTCGAAAGCGATATTCTTAAATATGTTGTTGCTAAAAAAAAATATTTGGTGATTTTTAGTCATATTCAAGGTTGCAGAACTCCGTAAATCTTGGTTGGAATTGGGGAAGGTAATGCCTCTGTCATTACTCGTATAAATAATCGCGTACATAATGTTCTGAAAACGGAATACGGCTTACCCAATACAAGAATGCTGCTGGAATCAATACATTTTTGGTTTTATCTCTTTTAGACATATCCTACCACTTTCTCAGTCGAATGCCGCAGTAGAAAGGATTTTCAGTACAATGAACATTCTTAAGAACAATTTGACAAACAAGAAAGCTGTAGATACCTAATTTTTTTTATAAGGAATGGGTTAAAAAATGTGAAAAAACTGCTACTGCTGTGAGCTTCCGGCTGATGTGATTGCTGCGATTGGTAAATATGCTAAATAGTCTTAAATCTAAGACTGACTATTCATCTCATCCTTCCACATCTGCAAGTTCTGCAACTCCAACGATACACCGAGATGATGATGAAGAAATAGCGATTGAAGAATTTGATGTTGATTTTTAATACAATGTTATGTTCAATTTAATGAAAATACTAACTATTAAAATATTTTTATATTACTTACCTTACCACTTTCGTTTATTTTATTTAGCGATTTCTAGCGAATCATTTGGATCTAAATACCCCGCAATCTAGTGAGTTTTGAGACCCGGTCTAGCGACTTTTGTTTCCGTAAGGTGGCAACACTGTTCTGGAAGAATTATATTGCTACAATTCGAAATAACCACTTCTGTACTATACAGTATAATAAGTTGCCAGTAAATTAATTTTATGAGCAGATTATAAGCAAACTGACTGCGACAGAAACGAAGCCTGAACGACCGATATAACATTACCAATTCACGGATTCACAATTAACCGCACAAAATATTTATAAATCCCTAATTAATCAATTCCCAGCTTGATATACATAATTCTTAAGATGAAATTTCCTAAAAAGGCTGCGTCTGAGGACTGCTACAACCCTCTCACACTAACAGGCAGCGCATAGCCTCTTACACGCCAGTATCTTCCGATAGCGACACCCACTCCGAAGCGCGTACGATTTTAAACTGACCTGCGCCTCACACGAGGACTAAAGTGTCAAAGCGACGCAAAATCCGAAAAATTAAATTTGAATTTTTATCGATCCTGAAGACATTTGTTGCGTTGTCAAATCCCTCGTACTTTTTTTTTATTGAAAAACTTATGATTACGTTTAATTAGTGAAGGGATACCAGCGCTAATTCATCCATAATACGATCGACCCAATAAAGCCCGCATAGGCGGAGAAGAGATTGAAATCTTCGTTTCAAAGTGCCCGGAGCACGCGACACTTCAAGTATCGGGAGACATCGGACACGCGACACTTCACGCCACGTGACCCGACACACCACACGGCGAATCTCTCTGTACGACCGACTGTCTCCGTTTCAATAAAACACTACTACCAGTGGTCGGAAAACTTTAGAAGCTAAAGAGCGTCGGGAAAAAATTTATAAGAGCCATAGATGTGGTTATATTTTAATTATTAGTTTTTAATAGTCTATCATTTATCGAATAATCGACTTTTTTTTTGCAAACTTTTCTGAAGTTCTTCCACTGCTTTCTTTCGCATATCACCAACGGGAAATGTTGTGGCAAATGAGCCATGCTTTTTTTGTGTCTTTCTGTATTGGACTTCTTAGTATTTGCAAGCAGTTACGCAGAAGACTGAAGCCATGTATTCTCAACGCTCATCTTTTTTTTATTTATGGCTTTACGCCTCGTCGACGTCGAGGTCATTAGAGGCGGGATGGGACAGGGACAAGGAACGGGAAGGAATTCGGCCATGGCCTTTTAAATGAAGTATCCGGGCATTCACCTGGAGTGATTTGGAGAAACCATGGAAAACCCAAATCAGGATGCCCGGACGGGGATTCTAACAGGCGTCCTCCAGGCGTTCTGCGAGAGCTTGAAGGCGAGCGGTGGAGGCAGTGGGTATGCGGGGGTGGGGTTCTGCGAGGGCTTGAAGGCCCGGGTATGCCCATAGACCACACCTTATACCCTGAAATGTTGTTGTTGTTGTTGTACCTATGGTGTCGCAAGTCAGCCGCCATTGACATACGCGGTAAGGCCAATACCACCTTCGAGGCTTTGACAAAATACGAATTTCACATACTTATTTAAACGATCATGTGGCATCTGCGTTCTATATCTTTCATCACACAAAGCCACCAACACAAGCAATCACATCAGAGGCAACGAGAGGTTTTGCCCATCACGAAGATTTGTCCTCAAAGAACTCCCACTAGACTTGACAGGGAAGTTATTTGTTCGATAAAAGATGGTGGTTGAACGAAGATGTTGACACATCGAATGTTCCTAACGCTATCCAAATCGAGAACGAAGTGACTGCTATACCAGTAATAAATAATAAAAAAGAATGGGTCCGTGGATACAAAACGAATAAATTTTGTATTGTTCATTTGATTTGTTATGTTTTGTCAATTTTCTAAATTGTTTGATTTATTGTTGATTTTATGAAACAAATATTTTAAACAAAATCTTCACGGGTTATTTGCCGGATAATATCTTTATTAAACTTAATTCGGCAGCATTTTTAGCTTCGTTATGACAGCTTACCTGACGAAGGCAGCGGAGGTTGCTGCCGAAACGTTGTATATTAGAGAAATTAAGTTATATAAAGATATTATCCGGTAGATAAACCGTGAAGATTTTGTTTCATTTATACGCCGGGAAAAACTGAATTCACAAATATTTTAAATACAAATATATAAATAATTTTGGAAGTGCCAATTTAATTTAATAATTTCTAAATTAAAATTGCAAAATATGTGACGTCACACCGGGAAGGTGGAGCTCCAAAATCATGAAATTCGTGTGACGTGTTTTATGGATGGCTCCAAACCGGCAACACAATGGTCCAGATATTTTTATACAACACTAAAAGCGGAGGTAGGTACTACGCCGTTACTAAACGAATTTTGGTTTCCGGTTTGATTACGATTCAACGTCATCCATTAATTCATCCTGCCCAAATGAATGTGAAAGCTTGAATTGAGCTCCCAGGCTAGGTTACGTTCTATCGTTATAGAAGACACTGTAGCAGCAACTTCCCTAGTACAAACCATTACGGACTCAAGACGTTCTGTTACGTAGAAGTTATTTTAAACTACTTGTTCACAAGTCCGAAGACATAAGCTTCTTGGAAAATGCGTGGGCAAAAACTTTTGACGATTATTTTTTTATTTTCCGAGCGTTGTAGTGGAAACATGTTTACGACCAGGAAGCGGCCAGTAAACTCAGGACTGTTGTTAGTTTGGCGTGCCGCGGAGATGTGACCGGAAATGTAATAAAAACTTTATAAAAAAGAGCAGCACCGGGGGCAATCTGAAATTATGTGTCGGCAGTAAAGTACGGGTGAGACGTGCTCTTAATGTCGGGCCCCTGCGGGATTCCGCAATCGCCCGCAACACGCGCTGCGCCTTATCTCGGCGAGTCTGAAATATTACGAGGAACCACGTGACGGGAGTGATTCAGTGAACGACTGAGGAGCCGTAAACTCGTTCACGCCATTACGAGAGACGGAGACATTCGCAAAGAACAGTCAGCACGTTGTTCTACAGTTTGTGTCCTTCGTTGGCAAACAAAGATATATGGCCATCTGAATTATAGTGGAATAATATTTTGCGTCGTCGACATCAATATTTTCTTGGCACTATACGCTGCTTCCAGCAAGTCTCAGACACGCATTTGAGAAAAGACTTTCTATGCTCCCAGTAATTCATCTTCAAGGAAGCATCCTGGCACGGTCGCCATGTCAATAAGCGTCGCCGCCGTCATCGTTTTGTTGAATCTATGCTCTGCTCCCGCTAATCTCAGAAACGTAGTTGGGAAAACCTAAGCTCGCAACAATTTATCTTCAAAATTCTATGAGCAATTTCCCCTCAGCAATGAGTAATCCATTTGATCCTGACATCTTCCGAGTCCTCTTCTGGTAGCCATCGGATAATATATCCACAACCTTTGGCTAACACAGATTGTAGTGATCCGAGCGGAGCGGCGCCACAGAACTATGGGTTCGCCTCGATCAAATCACTCTCAGGTTCGTTTTACCAGTGGTATGAAATCATGTGATCGAAGATAGTACATTGCTACTATTATTTATAGCTAGGAATGAGCAGGAGTCCAGTATTAGCAACTGAAACAACAGGGAAAAGATTAAGCAGCTTTAATGAAATCGCTGAAAGGGGGTACACTGACAAATATATGAAAAATCACGGAAATAGCTCTGATACAAATCAGTAATATCACTAATGAAAATCTAGTCACTTGAAGTATCTTTCCCAAGCCGGCAGAGTGTTAGTGGGTGCATTAGCAAGTGCCTGTTATTCATACATGAAGTCTCGTTGTTCCTTCATTCATGGCGGAGAAGTCATACTCTTGGAGCGTCAGAATGGTACTGCGCTCTCGTTCTAAGCCTGGAGTGGGGGAAATAAATAAGTTTCATTGGCTATTCATCACGTGTCTATCAAGTAGCTAGCACATAATTGGTTCATTAAGCCTTAGTAAGTGCTTTATGGACGTCAGGGTGGGAGAAGACTTTCAGACGGTATGGATAACCCTGAAACATGCGGTATCAAAAGAATTATGTAACCTGCCTCCAAGGGCATGAGAAATTTACTCCATCTGAACATGCTATGCTATGACGACTTAAAACTATACCCATTCGATCTAGGACATATTGCCAAATGTATTATAGTTGAATAATATTTTCCGTTGTCGCTCCGCACCTATTTGAGAAAAGACTTCCTAAACTCCCAGTAATTAATCATTCAGAAAGGATCCTGGCACGGTCGCCAAAATGCTGCGGACAGTTTCCCCTTAGTACCGAGTAATCCGTCTTATCTTTTGAGTCCTTTCCCGGTGGTCATTGAAAAATATTTTAATAATCGTCGGATAACACAGATATTTTGCCAATTGTACTATAGTGGAATAATACTTTACGTTTGTCGATTTCGATTAGGTATGAAGGGAGATGATTGTCTCGTGACAAAAAAAAGACACCTTTTAGAAATAATATACATAATTACAAGCTATATTAGGAAATACACAACTCCATTTAAATAATATGAGCACTTCGTATCAAAACGAAACTCCAAAACTTACTTATTCTCGCAATAAGCTTACTCCGTTGTTGCTTCTAGTTCCAAAGATATTACGTCTCCCGAGCCGAGGCTACCAACCTATCTAATTGATGTTAATCCGGGGATCCCAGTTCTTTACTCTAGCAGATAAACTTCATTGTAACAAAGATTAACGTAATTTATAACGCGAATACAGCAGTAAGATGTCGCCTTACAGTTTCTAGATTGTGGTTTGTTTGTGCTATTATTATTATTATTGGAGAATTCTCCCAAAGAAAGACGTATAACAAATGACCCAATCAAGTTTACTTTGAGTTTTTCTTGTTGTTCCAATAGGCTTTCATTCTTTCCGAGAAAGCTTGATTACGTTCGTCCGACCACTTTGGTCTGTATTGTTTTTGTTTTGGTTTGTCAGTTATAATTTCTCATTCGTCTACTTTGTGTTTGAAGGTGTTTCTTTCTAAAATGTCTGTTGCTCCTATGTTTGCACTTTTAAGATCCTTCCGAATTTCAATCAGCCAACGTGTCGGATTTTTAAGTGAAGTTACATAATCTATTAGCTTTTGTCAATCGATTTTCTGATAACCTCTTAAGGTGACAAAAAATTTCATTCGCCTTTTCTTGATGTCAATTTCGATGTTTGAAAACTTTTCTGCTGTTTTGATTGACTTTAGTCTGAAACCATCTTTAGTGAGTCTTGCTGCTAGATTTTTTTCTCTCAATTTCTTTCTTTCTTCAAGGTCATGTTTTCTGTTGAGTATTAGTGGATGGCGGAGGGTGCGTTGAACCTATCCTAATGTGTTATCGTTTATACACGGGAAGGGATATACAGGATATGGCAGGATGCGCCCATGGGCTATTTTATGGAACCATCTCGGAATTCGCGCGGAGCGATTTGGGGAGCCGAAAAATTAAGCAAAATGATATGAAACACTGATCGCTTTGAACAACTTTTCTCGGTAAACCGATCTTAGTCAAGTGTAAACACAGGACTATTTCTGGTTTTTCTGAAGTTGGCCGTCGACCAGTGGTGGTGTTATAAACAGCCGGACGTTATTTCAACGCGCCCGTAAAACGAGTATATCGCCGAGCACATGCCAACTCTCAGCCAAGATCAGTAGACAGACGCGATAAACTTCGCAGTACTATACTCGTACATCCAGAAGCCAAAAGTGAAGAGCCGTAGCAGAAACAACACGCAATGTAATCCGACTCCCACCGACCTACTGCGGCCGAATGATGAGGAATGTCCACTGTGACGTACAACTGACCGAGTAACACAGTCTAACTGTAATGGGAGAACTGCAATTCAGTAAGGCACTAAAACGGCAGTAAAAACGTCGGGGCTGACGGCAGAGAGGGTAACCGATAAACATAAAACGGGACAGGCGATAAATGTTTAAACACGGCGTGGCGTGGCTTCGGCCAGTAGTGGTAGGAATATGTCACGGCTCGGAGGTACAGGACGCCAAAAGCCACACCAGAGTCGCCCTTATGGAATCACTCACTTCTCTGTGAGGCGTAGCACAATTTTTTTAAACCCTTTCATCATCATCATTAGACGTTTCCGCCTTTGCGGGTCGTCCTTCACAACTTCTTCCAAATATATTGCCCCAAAACACAACATAAAACTTTACTCTCCTTACCACCGCAAACCCCAATATATTTAGCAGAAGCTGAAGCAAGAAGACATGGCCGGACTAGGGGACCAAAGAAGGTGGTTATAATAGCCGACTCTTTGAGCGTTATCAGGAGCATATCGGGACCCAAGTGGAACAATAGAATGGCACCCCTATTTTTTTCCCCACCTGTCATTCTGCCCAACTCAGGAGCTCGAGTGAACTTATCTAGCAGACGCTTTTTTCCTCATTTCCCAGAATTTCTTCATCCTTTCGCTGTGATCTTTCCTACGTTCTTCTGTCCGAGTGTTCCTTCTTATATACTGGCTGTTGGCAAACTGGTGGTTATTTACCATGCTACTAAATCGGTGTCTGTCCTCTATGATATCGTCTGTTATTCCAATTTCCTGGAGATACTTTTCGATTTTTTTTTAATCTGCTTAACGTCTCTCTAACGGCGAGGTCTTTAGAGAAGGGAAAGGATGGGAAGGGGGGCAAGGAATGGGAAGGAATTCGGCCATGGCCTTTTGAAGGAAGGATCCCGGCATTTGCCTGGAGTGATTTGGGAAACCATGGAAAACCCAAATCTGGATGCCCGGACGGGGATTCGAACCGTCGTCCTCCCGAATGCCAGGCCAGAACGCTAGCCGTTACACTACCACGCTCGGTCTTTCCGATTTCAATTAGCCAGTTGTTTTTTATTTTCATTGAAATGGCCAGGTTTAGAATTCTTTTTCTTGGTCTGTTGTTACTCATTCTGATAATACGGCCGTAGAATTTAACTCTTATTTTCCTGAATGTGTCTGAAATTTTTTCCGAATGTTGATACAGTTCGTGTGATTTCCTTCTCATCCAAATTCCACCCCTATTAATAGATATATTACATGAAATACACGTCAGCAACAACCAAGGGATAAAAAACAAGCTTAATATGGGTACCCTCACACAAAGGGATCAAATTCAATGAATATGTAGATACACTTGTCAAAGAAACCATCTCAAACGGACATCCGCATTCCTGCAAGATATCAAAGAGAGAGCAAGGAAAATGTGGCAATCAGAATGGATCAATTCAGCGCAACAGAAAGGAGCTACCGAGCGTGGCGGTGTAACGGTTAGCGTTCTCGCCTCGCATTCGGGAGGACGGCGGTTCGAATCCCCGTCCGGGCATCCAGATTTGGGTTTTCGATGGTTTCCCAAATCACTGCAGGCAAATGCCGGGATGCTTCCTTCAAAAGGATATGGCCAAATTCCTTCCCACTCCTGGCCCCCCGTCCTTTCCCCTCTCTAAAGACCTCGCTGTTAGAGAGACGTTAAGCAGATAAAATAAAACAGGAGCATTTTACGGTTGCATCCAACCATACATCCCCTTCAGACCATGGTTCCACAACTGGAAAGTCAACAGACGCCACTTAACCAACATCATCAGAAGCCGATTTCATCATGGCAACTTTCCCAGCCACTGGATACGACTGAGAGGCAACCCACTATGCGACTGCACTGATCAGGCAGTTGGGGACATAAATCATTTTCTTTTCTCATGCAAAAAATACGCAGACATTCAGGACAGAATGCTAAAAGAACTCACACTGTGTAACATTCCCCTCGCAACCAACGTTTACAACCTGCTCGCTTCAAATAAACACGAAATAGTCAAAATCATGATTACCTTCTTTAAGGAAGGAAATATCCAAATATAAATCTTAGACAAATAGAAATCCAACAGGCAAAGACAGGAACAAAGTTAGTACACTTACAAACGTACACCACCTGAACAGATATATCCTCATACATATCAGCCAGACATAGTACTAGAATTAGCGGCCATAGTTAACGATTAGGGCGCCAATGCTTTACATTGAGCAAATAGAATTAAGACACAGTGTCGAAAATCCCACAAATTGTAAAATAAACACTTTACGGCGCAGTTAAGAGATATAAGAAAGTAATTAATTAAATGTCGACACAGCATAGTATAAACACGAAGAATGTAAACTCGTATATACAGAACTGCAGCCTCGCATTCGGGAGGACGGCGGTTCGATCCCCGTCCGGGCATCCAGATTTGGGTTTTCCATGGTTTCCCAAATCACTCCAGGCAAATGCCGGGATGCTTCCTTCAAAAGGCCATGGCCGAATTCCTTCCCATTCCTTGCCCCCCATCCTTTCCCGTCTCTAAAGACCTAGATGTTGAGAGACGTAAATACAATAAAAAAAAAAAAAAAAAAAAAAAGAACTGCAAAGGAACTGAAATGTAAATTTTTATAAAAGGTAAAGAACTGTAAACTATGTATATAGAACTGTAAAGGAATTGTAATGTGAATTGTCATAAAACGTAAAGAACTTGGCTGTATGGCCGACAAGGCCGAAAGCCATTTAAATAATAATAATAATAAACCACCTTCCAAGTCTTGCGGTCATTCCAAGATTTTTCCTCCACCACTTTTCTCCAAAAAACTCCCTTAGTCTCAGCGTCTTTCTTCATTTGGTCCATCCACCTTGGGGGCGTCCATAAATTACGTGAGGTGAAATAGTGGGGGACGGGGGGGGGGGGAATGCGGCGAAAAAAAGGTCTTCGTCGAAAAGTGTGCGTGAGACCTAAAAAAAAAGTCTCAAAAAGTTGCGAGGGCAATTTCTAGAGGGGGGGGGTCTCACGGACTAGATCTCATCAGAGGGGGGGGGGTGGTCCGGAAATCCGGAAAAACACCTCACGTAATTTGTGGATGCCCTCTTGCACAAGGTCTTCCAACTGGTCTCCTTCCCTTCCCGCTGTTCAGCAGTAATACTTTCAGCATCCTCCCCTCCTCCATCCTCATAACATTCCCCCAACCACTGCAGTCTTTTCCTCCTTAACATCTCTTCTACTGCTTCCACTTGTAGTCTCTCCCTGATGTTTTCATTTCTGATTCTATCTTCCCTCTTGACATTCTGTGTGCCTCTCAGAAACCTCATCTCTGCCGCCTGCAATCTGCTAACATCTCTATTTGTCAAGTCCAGGTTTCGAGTCATAGGTCAATATGGGCTATTAACATACTTTATAGAGCAAAATTTTGACTTACTTCCCTATGCTCCGCCTCCACATTACATCCTTTATCTGATGATACAATTTTCTACTCTTAAGGAAGAGTACGGACACTCTGACCTATTTCTTCCACCGTCTTTCAGTTGATAGTTAGTTACCTTGCGTGAAGATACACAATCGATTCTACCCATTCCAATTTCTTGCCGTCGAGTAAAACATTCTTCGAATGGCCAGTGTTGAACCCTTTAAATTTTAAATCTGTAATTGTGTGCAAAAGAATCCTAAGAGCGGTTAGGTAGCTCAACGGTTAATTCGCTTGCTTTCAAAAATTCTATGCTCCGGTCTCGGGTTCAAATCGCGGCGAGATCAGCAATTTCTGAGAGCTGTGTTTGATCGTATAAGCTATGCCAGGTCGTCCTGTGGCTCGGATTCCACTTTAAACTGCAGGTCCCCGAGGAAAGGAACTGGCCGTCCTACTTGTGACATAGTATGTCTCCTTCGGCAGCATCCAACCAACTCTCCGATTGTGAATTAATTTAGTTTAATAATACAAACGCGATCATAACGGAAAAATTTGTAAAATTCATAGGGGTGAATATAAGTATACGATTTTGCAAGCGGCCTGGTAGTTTATTGGTTAAGGCGTCTGATTGGAGATAGATGGGTCCCCGCTTCGAATACCTGTCTGTGCGGGGATTATGAAACGCCGTTAACCCGACCTTAATCCCTGGTACAGCTTGCTGTGTAATGTGAAGTACGCCAGAATGCTTCCGTGGTTCGGATTCCCCGTTACAATGTATGTCTTCTTTACCCGTTAGTATTACCAGGATAGGTTAAGGCGGCTACAACAAACACCAACTACGGTGGCATTGCTACAACAGGAGAGAATTGTGGAGCCAATTAAAACCATGTCACCAAGATATTACGAATAAAAGAACATAGAGTTTAGTTGAGAACCTGAAAGATTTTAATTTTTTTAGATGATGTACGCCAGTTTCAAATGAAACTCGACAACCAGCCCGCTCTGAAAATAGTTCCTTTTTGCATAATTTTGTTTAGGGCCTAAGTTATTTCCGCTTTATTTTTGAAATCACTGATCTGAAAATGATTTTTCGTTTTATAATTCACATTTACATGTAAACTCCTAAAGATCACAGGCAAACTACAGCGCTTTTTCTGTAGTTTAAGGGCGGTTCATAAATTACATCAGGATTAACCTAAGATTTGAACTTCAGTTTTAATTATGTTATAAATTTAAAACCGCAAAAAAATTGTGTTATCACGAAGTTTTGTAGAGGCACAGTGGTGTTACTCCTATCGTCATGGTGTGGGGAACCATCGGGTGTGACTCCAGGTCACGGCTGGTAGTGATTGAGGGAACTCTGACGGCACAACGGTACGTCACGGACATCCTGCGTCGTCATGTGTTACCTCTCATGTGACAGTATCAACAGGACAGTGCTCGACCACACACAACACGTGTCTCTATGAACTGTCTGCGTGATGTTGAGGTACTCCCGTGGCCAGCAAGATCCCCAGAATTGCCCCCGACAGAACATGTGTGGGACCAGCTCTGACGTCAACTCCGTCCCAGTGCCAGTATCCAGGATATCAAGGATCAGTTACAACAGTTGAGGCCAGCTTGCCTCAGGAGAGGATACAACGGCTTCATGACAGCCTTCACAACCGAATCAGTGCTTGCATCCAGGACAGAGGGGGTGCAAAGTCATGCTGACAAGTGGGCTCATACTGACAAGTTCTTTGTAAACTTGAGTCTATTTTGTAATCGCTGAAATACCATGAGATACTCTCTAAACCACTAAAGTTTCATTTTATTTCCTCCTCTCCTTATGGGTGCTTTATTTTTTTGTGAGGTAGTGTAGCTCCGGAAAGTACGCTAGCAACATACTTTTTTTTTCCTTCATGATTTAAGACGTCGCTAGCATCAGAGAAGGTGGATGATGTGGCGATAAGCAAAGAACAGAAAGAAACTCAGTCATGGCCTTTTACAAGAACCGTTACGACACGGAAAACCGAAATCACGATGACTGCACGGGGATTTGAACCCGCGTTCTCCTGAACGCCAGGACCAGACTCGGTCTTAAAGATTGGTGGTACCCGTGGTAATTTTTTTTTTTTTTTTTTTTTTTTTTGCTTATGGCTTTACACTTCGTCGACGTAATTAGAGGCGGGATGAGACTGGGGACGAGAAACGGGAAGGAATTCGGCCATGGCCTTTTGTAGGAAGCATCACGGCATTCGCCTGGAGTGATTTGAGAAACCATGGAAAACCCAATCTAGATGCCCGGACGGGGATTCGAACCGGCGTCCTCCCGAATGCGAGGCCAGTGCGTTAACCACTCACCCACCAGCTCGGTGCCGTGGTAAAAAACGAAGTCGAGGAAAGCGGGCTCCTTAATGTGGGACGGGAGTGTAGAGTAGCAGCATCTTCCAATAAATAATCCCCAATAAAGATGCGTGAACTTTCTCAGGAGTAATAAATTCTGCAAGCGAAACGAGGAGTGAGCGGCACTATCTCGTCGTTTTGTCGTATAGCTCAGCGTATGATACTGATTACGCCGTTTTGAAAGAAATGGAAACAATGTGGCACTCCCTTTTGAGGGACAGAGAAAACAGAAAGAGGCAGCTAGCAATTAACTAACTGAACCGAAATAGGAGGTTTTTTTGTGGCGGCGGCTCCAATCAATCGTGGTTCTTTGTGGCGGACTAACTCTCCCAAATGGAGATTCCCTTTGAAGGCAAATCAGCGTGGACAAAGCGTTTAAAACGCCACACCGCGCTGGACCAAACTCGCAGTGTGTTGTCTTGATGTAGGCAGAAAGAGGCACCCAATCCAATAGATCCTTGTTGAGATGAACACTTCTTGAAGGCGACTGTGACAGACTAAATTAGTAACACATTTCTACTTGAAAATCCGTATTACCCGATTCCTACGACAACGCTCATTTCGAAAAATGCGAGATATTTTCGGATGTATAAAATTTTATTCGAACAAGAAAATTGTTAATGCAGTTATCGCGCTAATTAGAAGTTGGCTTTGAGCATTGAAAGAACGTGGCCAATTTGTTTTTGGACACCGAGAAAGTAACGACCTCATGCAAAAAAAAAAAAAAGTTCCAGAAGAGAATGTTCCGGAACCACCGAGAGATAAAGGAGAAAGCAAAGTACTGGGTGATTATAATTAAAGTTTAAGTTTCAAAACGCTCTATAAAACGAACTACTAATTAGAATGACGTCAAAATTGAACGGCGTATTATTGAAGAAGGGGGAAAAAACATGAACCAAAAAAGCATCCATCCAACTGGTTTTTAACTGCCCTGTGGCCAAAAATCGCATAAAAAGGATCCATCCAGTCGATTTTTAAGTTTCGCGAGACTGGCGCAAAACATGATCAATATGCTGTCCACTGTTGTGTGCAACAAGATTAAATCGGGAATCAGCATGTTCCACACCCGATCGAAGTGTCACCGGGGTCAAGTTCAGAGTGTGTTGCGCAATGCGTGTCTTCAATTCAGCTACGTTGGCAATCGGAGCACTGAACACAACATCTTTCAGATAACCCCGCAGCCAGAAATCACACGGATTAAGATCAGGTGATCGGGCCGGCCAGGCTGTAGGGAAATGACGACTGATAATTCTAGCATTTCCGAAATGCCCCCTCAACAACTGCTTCACTCGATTTGCAATGTACGGAGGAGCGCCATCTTGCATTTCATGTTCTTTCCCCCTTCTTCAATAATACGCCGTTCAAATTTGACGTCATTCTAATCAGTGGTTCGTTTTTTAGAGCGTTTTGAAACTTAAACTTTAATTACAATCACCCTGCATTATTATTATTCCTTGCGAATATCCCGCTGCAGCAACGTCGGCCATTTTCAGGATCCGACGTCTTTGGGATTTCACCGGCTTATCGCTGAGCCTGACGCCTCCAGGAGAAGATAATTTAAAAAAATGGTATTCGGCTATCTAGGTCTTACAGCTAGCCCAATGTGGTTATCGTGACTCTTCCAGTGTATCAGTTTCTCCACTGTTGCTACTAAATATGGACACTACAGGACGGACAAGACATTCACACAGACACAACACTTAAACACCCATGCCTTCGGCCAGACTCGAACCGGTGACTTTCGGCACTCGGAGCCATAACTGTAGCCCCTACGCTACCGAGGCCGGCGCCGGGGAGCTATTGTGTTGCCATCTGTCTGCTAAACAAGTAACTATGTTCTCTGTGCGATACGTGTATTTGGGACCGTCACGGTATTCGCCTAATCGAATACCGGGGTCGCAATCATAATGGCGGGTATGCGGGGACCAGGACTCCAACTTGTCCCGGTGTGCAGAGACTTACACACATGGCCATGCTAACAGGTCAATCAGCGAGAGTATTAGAGGAGCACGAGAAGTGACTAGAAACTGAGGTTACAGAGCCTGTAGTGAAATGTCTACATTTTATCTCATACAATTAACTGATAATACATACATTAGGTTATTTTACGACGTATCTATTTAGGCACTTGTCGCTAGGTGAGGTGAGTATGAATATTCCCTCCTGTTTAAAATCCTATCATTGTGTGTTCAGCCACGTTGTCCCAAAGTGTTTCACCTCCTCGTCTGAAGCGAATCGTTGGCCTCCTATATGCTCCTTCAAGTGAGGACAAGTGTGAAAGTCGCTCGGAGTGATGTCCGGGCTGTAGGGATGGTGCTGGCTGGGTCAGCCACTGCGATCCTCGTCGGCGACGTTTTCTCTACCGGCCGCAAACTTTCGACACCATTCTGCGACGTGCTGGGTAGACATCACAGTTTCTCCGTAAACCTCTACCAGCTGCAGGTGAATTTTAGCTGTGGTTACAGGTTTCGCTCAGCATGTCTTACGGTTACCGCAGGCTACTATACCATTATTCACCCTCTGCTGGAAGCTCAAGGTCATGTTCTCTTTACCACACAAGGTCATGTTCCCTTGCGCCACTCTTCATCTCACCTTCCGCTACCATTGCCTCTGAGTAGACATTTGTGTCCAGAGAGGTGGATGACAATTTTCCCCTACCCATGATGCTAGGGTAGCGGAGTGGGGATAGAGCAGACTGACCTTGAGCCGCCTCTGCTAACTGAACGGGCTATAATTTCTCTATAACGGAAGACACTCCAGGAATATCGGCCTTATAACCTTAGTATCTATTCACCTCTCGTATTTACATGAGAGGTTCGAGAGTTTTGAGAAAGTAAATTTGAAAAGAAGAGCATAGTCCAGGTTAAAAAGTGGCATGGAACTGCGGTGTGCCGATTTCTATTCTTATTTTTGTTGCGGATGAAATAAAAAAGACTGGACAAGAGGGTCATTAGAGTCGGGAGGGGATGTAGGGCAACGAACGGAGAGGAACTAAAACAATCTGATAAGAATCGAGTCGATATTCGCTTGGAGTGTTTTCGAGAAACTATGTAAACTGAGATCTGGATGACCGGAAGGGGATTCGAATAGCGTCCTCCCGAATGGCAGGCCGTAGCTCGGTCAATAGGTCGAAAGAATTAGGGCCTACTTTCGTGATAGAAATCAACTGCTGACCGATTTAACCTGCAATTAGCAGATCAACTGAAGGATTTAATGTGCCCTTATTAAGTAGTCATGCCATATTGTGTCAAAAATATGCAGGGTTAGACTACTACAAAAGAATCATTCACTTTCAAAGCCCGATTTAGTCCAAGGTATTATATTTACAAATGTGATTGACACATGAAAATAACCACAAAATATCATGTTTGTAGTCCAGGAGGCGTGGCAGCACTAGTTCAAGTTTGTACACCAGGAGGCGTGGCTGCACTACTTTAAGTTTGTAGTCAAGGTGGCGTGGCAGCACTAGTTCAAGATTGTACACCAGGTGGCGTGGCTGCACTAGTTCAAGTTTGTACACCAGGTGGCGTGGCAGCACTAGTTCAAGTTTGTACTCCAGGTGGCGTGGCAGCACTAGTTCAAGTTTGTACACCAGGTGGCGTGGCAGCACGAGTTCAAGATTGTACACCAGGTGGCGTGGCTGCACTAGTTCAAGTTTGTACACCAGGTGGCGTGGCTGCACTAGTTCAAGTTTGTACACCAGGTGGCGTGGCAGCACTAGTTCAAGATTGTACACCAGGTGGCGTGGCTGCACTAGTTCAAGTTTGTGCTCCAGGTGGCGTGGCTGCACTAGTTCAAGATTGTACACCAGGTGGCGTGGCTGCACTAGTTCAAGATTGTACACCAGGTGGCGTGGCTGCACTAGTTCACGTTTGTACACCAGGTGGCGTGGCTGCACTAGTTCAAGATTGTACTCCAGGTGGCGTGGCAGCACTAGTTCAAGTTTGTACACCAGGTGGCGTGGCAGCACGAGTTCAAGATTGTACACCAGGTGGCGTGGCTGCACTAGTTCAAGTTTGTACACCAGGAGGCGTGGCAGCACTAGTTCAAGTTTGTACACCAGGAGGCGTGGCAGCACTAGTTCAAGTTTGTACACCAGGTGGCGTGGCTGCACTAGTTCAAGTTTGTACTCCAGGTGGCGTGGCAGCACTAGTTCAAGTTTGTACACCAGGTGGCGTGGCAGCACGAGTTCAAGATTGTACACCAGGTGGCGTGGCTGCACTAGTTCAAGTTTGTACACCAGGTGGCGTGGCTGCACTAGTTCAAGTTTGTACACCAGGTGGCGTGGCTGCACTAGTTCAAGTTTGTACACCAGGTGGCGTGGCAGCACTAGTTCAAGATTGTACACCAGGTGGCGTGGCTGCACTAGTTCAAGTTTGTACACCAGGTGGCGTGGCTGCACTAGTTCAAGTTTGTACACCAGGAGGCGTGGCTACACTAGTTCAAGTTTGTACACCAGGAGGCGTGGCAGCACTAGTTCAGTATCCGTAACGAGTTCAGTTCAGTCTCTCCCGAAATGGAGGCAAAGCGAGGAAAGTGTTTCTGCGTCCTAGAATATGCGAAATGTTCGTCTGTCATAGCAGTGCAACGTTCTTTCAGAAGGCAGCACGGAAAAGAACCACCTTGTAAACAAAGCATTTTGCGGTTGTATCGCCGATTCAAGGACTCTGGTTGTTTATGTAAAAATAAAAGCATCGGCCGATCACAAGTGTCAGACGAAACAGTGGAGACAGGGGGAGGGGGAGGGAGGGAAGTTACGTGGGACATACATAGAACATTTGTAGAGTGAGCATAAAACTTTGATATTTTGTGGTTACTGTCATATATCAATCATATTTGTAGATATAATACTTTTGAACAAATCGGGTTTTGAAAGTGAATGATTTTTTTTGTAGTAACACTGTATTTTCAACGATACTACAAGAGGACGAGTAAATGATGACACTGACACTCGAATCTCGCGAATTGTGAATAATGTCAGCTTACAACAAAATCACTGTCGCAGCGGAATGTCTGCGCATAAACTGATCTGTCCGAAGACGCGGAGCCATCAAGGACGGACGTCATCGGCGGACCGATATTCCGTGTGTGGCCCATATCGGCTGCTGAATTATGTAGCGGATGGAAATCGGCGGAGTGGACGGACAGGACGAGTTGTCCAACACAAAAGCTTCCAGTCCCGCAAAGCGAGTACACAAGCACAACTGCCTCTGCGACAGAAACCCGTATCCACTGCACGTCTGTCAAACACACACGCGTATTATTTACGGGCCATCAGTTTCCGATTGAATTAAACACAGAACACTTAACGTATTTAATTCGACAAAAAATTCTATACCCCTTATAGAGAATCAGTTTACGCAAGTGTATGTAGCATAGGAAGCCCACCTTTACAGCGGGCCAACGAATAATAATAAAGTGCCCTATAATAGTGCTAATAATTAGGAACTTTAAGATTTAATATTAAGTACGAATTAAAAAATTTGTGTGTTAAATGCTGTTTATTGAGCGCAATAGGGAGAAAAGAATACTTTACATCCATACTTGAAAATGGGAACGGTCTGGTGGTTAAAGCTTATGAGTGGAGATCGATAGGTTTCCGGTTCGAATCCGTGTCCCGGCGGGGATTTTGATAGGTCCTCAACCTGACCTTCACCTCTGGCACTGCTTGCTGTGTAATGTGAATTACGCCAGACAGCTCCCGAGGTTCATGTTTCACGTAAATCTGAACGTACGGATACTGGGCTAAGTTAGGTAAGGAGGAAAGAAACTGGCTACCCTACCTACAATACCAAGTCAAGTATACCTCCTTCGGTAGGATGCGGCCAACCTTCACGCTGAATACCAAGCTTTCTACTTGAGAACGTCATAGGACAGCCACCATTAGACACTGGCCTCCTAGAGGCGTCAGGAACAGAGCTCGGGGCAAGCCTCCTTAAGGATTTTTTTTTTTTTTTTTTTTTGCTTACGGCTTTACGCCTCGTCGACGTCGAGGTAATTAGAGACGGGAAATGACTGGGGACGAGGAACAGGGAGGAATTCGGGCATGGTCTATTGAAGCAACAATTGCGACATTAGCTTGGAGTGATCTGGAGAAACCAAGCCTGGATGGCCGGACGGGGATTCGATCCGGCGTCCTCCCGAATGCAACGTCAGAACGTTAACCATTCACCCACCACGCTCGGTGGTTTTGTACCGATTTGTACCTGAATGTGCACCAGTTATTAAAGTTGAATATGTAAGATAAATCTGGCCGGAGATATTTTATTTTTCGTAACAATGAAACGTTTTCACGGTAAGCGGATTTCACAAACAGGCATAAACAGCGACCGTAAGCAAAGCAACCGCTGGAACGAGACATTATAAATTATAAGGCGGTCGCAGTGGCTAGTTCCTACACGCAGACTAGCCCGCAGCACATTTCACGCGCTGACCGCTTGGAAGGCCGCCCAATGCGCTGCGGGACTGTCTAATCTGCAGGCAAAAACGGGTCGTCCCACGCGCGGCATCAAACACTTCTCAATTTGGCAGACCAGAATACGCGAGACGCGCGAACAATGAAGAGAGACCCGGAGTTCTGTAATGCTACCATGAGCGGCTTATTCCTAATACCAAGAGCTTTCGTTGCTTTTCACGCCTAGTTGTGTTAAGGGGGTTATAGCCGATAATATACTAGTAGCTTAAAAACTTATGCGAGGCCGTCATATGCAACATGTAAGACAAACTTTGTACCCTTAGCGTCACATGTTAACTCCCATCTATGACAAAGCGAGGCCAAATCTTCGATGCTCATACGAATAAGGCTAAAGAAAGTAAAGGTAACTGATACGGGGTTTATTTAGAGAGGGGTACATTAAAACGGAGGGGTAGCACTCGTTGGAATAAGGCTAAAGTTAAGGTAACTGATACGGGGTTTAATTAGAGAGGGGTACATTAAAACGGAGGGGTAGCACTCGTTGGAATAAGGCTAAAGAAAGTTAAGGTAACTGATACGGGGTTTAATTAGAGAGGGGTACATTAAAACGGAGGGGTAGCACTCGTTGGAATAAGGCTAAAGAAAGTTAAGGTAACTGATACGGGGTTTAATTAGAGAGGGGTACATTAAAACGGAGGGGTAGCACTCGTTGGAATAAGGCTAAAGAAAGTTAAGGTAACTGATACGGGGTTTAATTAGAGAGGGGGACATTAAAACGGAGGGGTAGCACTCGTTGGAATAAGGCTAAAGAAAGTTAAGGTAACTGATACGGGGTTTAATTAGAGAGGGGTACATTACAAGGCAGGGGTAGCACTCATAGGAATAAGGCTAAAGAAAGTAAAGATAACTGATACGGGGTTTAATTAGAAAGGGGTACATTAAAACGGAGGGGTAGCACTCGTTGGAATAAGGCTAAAGAAAGTAAAGGTAACTGAAATGGCGTTTAATTAGAGAAAGGTACATTACAAGGCAGGGGTAGCACTCATGAGAATAAGGCTAAAGAAAGTAAAGGTAACTGATACGGGGTTTATTTAGAGAGGGGTACATTAAAACGGAGGGGTAGCACTCGTTGGAATAAGGCTAAAGAAAGTTAAGGTAACTGATACGGGGTTTAATTAGAGAGGGGGTACATTAAAACGGAGGGGTAGCACTCGTTGGAATAAGGCTAAAGAAAGTTAAGGTAACTGATACGGGGTTTAATTAGAGAGGGGTACATTAAAACGGAGGGGTAGCACTCGTTGGAATAAGGCTAAAGAAAGTTAAGGTAACTGATACGGGGTTTAATTAGAGAGGGGTACATTAAAACGGAGGGGTAGCACTCGTTGGAATAAGGCTAAAGAAAGTTAAGGTAACTGATACGGGGTTTAATTAGAGAGGGGTACATTACAAGGCAGGGGTAGCACTCATAGGAATAAGGCTAAAGAAAGTAAAGATAACTGATACGGGGTTTAATTAGAGAGGGGTACATTAAAACGGAGGGGTAGCACTCGTTGGAATAAGGCTAAAGAAAGTAAAGGTAACTGAAATGGCGTTTAATTAGAGAAAGGTACATTACAAGGCAGGGGTAGCACTCATGAGAATAAGGCTAAAGAAAGTAAAGGTAACTGATACGGGGTATTATTTAGAGAGGGGTACATTAAAACGGAGGGGTAGCACTCGTTGGAATAAGGCTAAAGAAAGTTAAGGTAACTGATACGGGGTTTAATTAGAGAGGGGGTACATTAAAACGGAGGGGTAGCACTCGTTGGAATAAGGCTAAAGAAAGTTAAGGTAACTGATATGGGGTTTAATTAGAGAGGGGGTACATTAAAACGGAGGGGTAGCACTCGTTGGAATAAGGCTAAAGAAAGTTAAGGTAACTGATACGGGGTTTAATTAGAGAGGGGTACATTAAAACGGATTGGAATAAGGCTAAAGAAAGTTAAGGTAACTGATACGGGGTTTAATTAGAGAGGGGTACATTACAAGGCAGGGGTAGCACTCATAGGAATAAGGCTAAAGAAAGTAAAGATAACTGATACGGGGTTTGATAAGAGAGGGGTACACTACAACGCAGGGGGATAGGAACAACGCTTTTGGTCGCGGTTTAATCGCCTCGTGGAGCCAAGTGACCTGGTCTTTGGAGGTGCCCCTGCGCTCGTCACCTGCAGCGCAGCGCAAACAAAGCGCCGGGGGCGGGGGGGGGGCGTCGTGCTCGCTTCTGTTTGCATTCACTCGCAGCGCTTGTTTGCCGAGTAGCAGGCAGGGACGGGACAATAAAGACGCCGCCACTGTCGACGGCAGAATCTCGCTCGAGACGTGCGGAAGCATTTAATTTCACTTCTGTACCGGAGGACTCTTCAGAAAACGAGAGAGAGAGAGAGAGTTTGGCGTTGCAGCTTCGTAACGTATACTGCTAAATATGTTCAACTACAACTAGCGTTACCAATCATACTTTAAAAATAAAATCATACTTTATATTTGTTCGTTATACTTTATACTTTCTACTTGCACACCTTCGTGCCTATCAACCAGGGATTGTCTGTCCTCTGAGAATCCATATTGTGGCATTCGTGTCGACTCGTCCTGAGTGGCAACTTACACTAAAGTGTAAAAACTGCAAGACATTGAACATAACTAACAAAAATAATCCGATTATTCAGAAATACGAGGTAAACAGTTCAGCTATTGATATGGTCGATTCTGTTAAATATTTGGAAGTAACATTACAAAGGAACATGAAATGGGACTTAAACATTAATTCGTTAGTAGGTAGAGCTAATTCTAGGCTGTGATTCCTAGGTCAAGTCTTGAAAAATTGTAATGAACAAATAAAGGAGACAGCGTACAAACCTCTTGTGCGTCCACATTTGGACTACTGTTGCAATTTGGGATCCGTTTCGTAAGGGGTTGACTGACAGTATAGAGAAAGTTCAGAGAAGAGCCGCTCGATTCGCGACCCCTTGCTACAGTCCTTATGAAAGCGTCACAGAACTGATTAGTAGACTGGGCTGGTAGATAGACGACACACGTTTCGTTTAAACTTATTGGTAAACATGTGTACTCCCACTTTCACTTTCGAGTGTAGTGAAATACTTCGTCCACCAACCAATTTGAGTCGGAATGACAGAAAAGATAAGATTAGAGAAATAAGGTGCCGTACTGATTCTTATATGAATTCTTTTTTCCCTCGTACCATTAGGGATTGGAATGCACAACAAAGAGAATAGCTTTGGTGCTGAGCACCCTCTGCCACCCACAATTTTGTGAATTGCAGAGTATATATGTAGATGTAGACGCGTGTCCACTCGCCAATATTTCTGAACGAAACGGTGGATGTCAGTCACGTGACCGACAAGCGGAGAATATGCTCTTTATTCTGCTCCTCTTTGTTTTGAGGTTGGAGTTTTGAATTGCATTTTTTTCTTTTACTTTGTTTAAAATAGTAATTAATTCAGATCCTGTTTGTTATACTGATGTAAGTGATAACAACAGTAACTGCAATGGAAGCAAAAGTGAAGAAACTTAAACAATTACAAAAATATAAAGATTTCTGGGAGAAAACATATTTCTGGAGAAAAAGAGATCTTCAAAATTAATCCTTTGCGAAAGTCAGCATCTGAGCTGTCCGTTTTACCATTGCATCAGCTGGCATTGGATAAGGGAGTCAGTGAGTATCCACGTTCAGCCATTACGTTATGAGCATGATTTTTTGTTGAATAAACTGTAATTCAATGCGAAATTGTGCCGCACTGGGCACAGGCGTAAGGTTCCTAATCACATTTTGTACTAAAGTGTCATACATTATCTCCTCACGTAAGAGAGGATGTTCCAAACCACAAGGGCGAAACGCGGTCGAGAACATAGACAATTGTTGACTGACGACGTTACAGCTAAGGAATAACTGCGCAAAACAAATTTATCGTTTTACCATACTATCTATTACCTCTGATTAGCTAATGTAAATATTTTTTATTTATTTTATTTTTATATCCTGATACATAATAACCCAGCACCTAGATTCTACTCTGGGCCCATGTTTCCAATATATTACAAGAAGTACGTAAGATAACATTATAGTTTGAAAATAACAGCTGAATATTGCTCAGGATGTAAGACTAGTTTGTGAAACATAAACTTATCAAGTTTCATAAAAGTTAGTTACATAATTAAATTAACAATGTGTAAGAATGTATTTGAAGGGTGTTGGTATATATATATATATATATATAAACTCGATGCTAAATACACAAAGACTTGGTCCTAGTTGGCCACAAAGAATATATATATATATATATATATATATATATATATATATGCTAATAAAAGGAACCAATAAAACATCAGTAAATATAATCAATCTCACTGAAAAGAAAGACATTTTTCAACGCACACTATCGGAGAAACTAGCTACCACCGCCAATGGAAATTTAGCTTCAACTATTAACACATTAGCCATAGAAATTGCAGGAACTGTTAAAACCACCAAATTAAGTAAAATTAGCAATAATACAAAAACTCTCCTGAATAAACGGAGGAATATGAAAGTAAAACCTGAAAAAAACCTAATTGAATATGCTGAACTGTGCAAGACCATTAGAAAAGAAATAACAGCTGACATCAAGAAATATAACGAAAACCTGGTCAGATCAGTTATAGAGAACAAGAAAGGCTATAAGAAAGCAAAACAAAGATTAATGATAGGAAAGAAACAAATAATAGCTTTAGATGATGATAATGAGCGTATTACAGACAAAACGGCAGTATTGGTTCATATCAGGAACTTCTATCAGTCCTTATACAGCAAGCAAGATGAAAATCCTTTAATGACATCAAGCCCAGACTCACCAATTCCTGAAGTCCTCCCATATGAAGTTAGAAGGGCAGTGAACGAAATGAAAAAAGGATCAGCTAGTGGTTATGACGGCCTGTCTATTGACGTACTCCAATTGACTGGAGAAGAAACTTACAGACACCTAGCTAAGGTGTTTTCACAATGCCTTGAAGAGAGAAATATCCCATCCAGCTGGAACAAAGCAATGATTGTGTTGCTATACAAAAAGGGCAGTCGTTACAATATTAAAAACTACCGCCCCATCAGCCTTCTTCCTGTCATATACAAAGTGTTTACAAAGGTCATCAATAACCGCATCAGTTCCACCTTGGACACAGCGCAACCAATTGAACAGGCTGGTTTTAGGTCAGGATTCAGCACAGTAGATCACATCCAAGTCATCAACGAAGTAATAAGTCGAGCAAATGAATACCAGATGCCCCTCTGTTTGGCCTTTATCGATTTTGAAAAAGCTTTTGATTCAGTCCATCACTCTGCAATCATGCAAGCCCTTTTAGAACAAGGAGTGAATCCCGGCTATATTGACTTACTGTACAACATCTACACCACTTCCACTGCTTTTGTCAACATCGCTGAAGTCACCAAAGAGTTCCCAGTAGAAAGAGGGGTAAAACAAGGAGACTCTATATCCCCCAAGCTATTCACATCAGTCCTAGAGTTGGCAATGTCAAAAATCCAATGGCAAAACCGAGGTTTGAGAATAAATGGAAGAAATCTCAACAACTTAAGATTCGCTGATGATATAGTTTTACTCTCAAACAGTCTGGAAGAGCTCAAAGAACTGATAAATGAACTAGAGACAGCGTGCAGTGAAGTGGGCCTTAAAATAAATATATCAAAAAGCAAAATCATGCAAAACAAATGGGCAGAAAAAGATAAAGACAAGGCGGACATGAAAGATTCTGGTATTGAGTTCGTAGATCAGTACATCTATCTTGGCCAACTGATCAATATGAATGGTGACTCAAAGCCTGAGATCTACAGACGGATAAAGCTGGGCTGGAGAGCATATGGAAGAAATTCCATAGTTTTTAAATCAAACATGCCAATACATCTTAAAAAACAGGTATTTGAACAATGTGTATTACCGGTCCTCACATATGCCTGCCAGACTTGGACCCTAAATAGTCACACGAAGCAAAAACTGAGAACTGCCCAGCCAAGTATGGAAAGAGCAATGCTAGGGTTTACAAGAAGAGACAGGAAAAGGTCTGTGCACATCCGTTCAATAACTAAAGTAACAGACATCTTAAAAAGAGTCATGACCCAAAAATGGCAATGGGGCGGTCATGTTGCTCGCAAAAGAGATGAAAGATGGACTACGGTAGTGCTGGACTGGATACCGAGAAACCTGAAAAGAGCAAGAGGAAGACCCCCTGATAGCTGGGATAAGGATATACGTCGAGTTACAGGCGTGAACTGGAAGAGGGCGGCTCAGGATCGATCGGCCTGGAAAGAACTACAGCAACACTATGTAGAATTAAATTCTAATATATAGCTCATTAGGCTTAAAGAGGCTACATCCTGAAAAAAGGATCGATATAGCTGCAATAATAATAATAATATATATATATATTAGTAATTTGAGTAACATACGTTCACGTACACAGATACTACTACATATAATTAAACATAGAAACATTCGTATACACAATTCACTTACTGCACTGTAGTACCACTGTTTCTCACTTTGGACATTTATGACACTTTTACACACTTACTCCCGGCACAGCCACTTCGGAGTGGCTTACCTCCCTCAGGAGATGACTTCTGGAAGTAGAGGTGTCCTCCTTCGACCCATCGGGAGTTTCTTTCTTCAGGAATGATCACTGCTCGGTCGTTAGTCGCTGTCAGTTTAGACTGTTTCTAAGTGCCAAGAACCTTTCTTTGGCTGCTTGTGAGGGCAGATTGTAAGCTGCATCAATAAAGTACCATAATTTCGGGTCTCGTAGTATGTCATAAATGCGCCTGCCCTGGAATATTCGCATTTATGGCGCTCTTTGTTCTGCTGTTGAAACATATTCCCATAAAAATGTTAATATTAGGATTTGTGGGCAAAATGTCACTTTGAGACTGATCCCCACGCAGCGCGACATGGCTTTTGATCTCGATTGCCCCCCCCCCCCTTTTTACCCGTGTAGCAGAAGACATTTTGTACCGTTTTCTCTTAACAAACTGTCGATAGAATTACTGCGTATTTAATGAAAATAATATAACAGTGATCACCTTTGTAGATTTCAAAAAAGCTTATGACTCTATTGAGAAACAAACACTTTTTAATGTACTAGAAAAATATAAAGTAAACAGGAAAACCAGAGAATTAATGAAAAAGACATTGACGGATACTATCTCGAACGAAACTTAGGAAACTTAGGTGCTGCCCCCCCCCCTTACCCTTCCCATGTAGCTTGTGACGTAATTCGTGTGTGCCCCCAACCACAGAACATACGAACCACAACCTCGATTCATCGACCTATAAGTCATCATTTATTCTGGAAAATACATCGACTTGTTTATTTCCGTGTATCTATAAGTTTATTTCCACTGTCGCCCTTGCAAATTCCATGTGGTAGTAATGTAGTAATTGCAGTATTCTACTTGTAACAGCGCTCAAACCTCGCCTTTTACAAATTTTAATCTTAGGTATTAAGTACAGAGAGATGAAAAGTTGATTAATGATGAATTTGTATATTTTTCATGTGAGTCAATATTGTTTTCATGAAAGGAGACTGTGTAAATTATATGTAAGACGACCAAAAACAGTATTATGTTTGAAATAGTAATTGAAACCTTGTAATCATAAATGTTTATATAAGCCACGGTGTTTGAGGACGATTTTCAGCTATTTGGAGTGTTTTATATAGTTAACTATATGTTTTAATGCATGTAAATCACTTTAATTTCCGGTTTAAAGTGTTTCCTAATGATCGTGAGTGATTCTGTACTGGTTGTAATTGTTTTATTACGACTTTTGGTGTCAGAGTAATTGTTAGCGCTCCAGAACTGTCGAGCGGTACCTTTATTCGTTTTCTCGGTGTTTCTCTGGCGCCTATTTAAACGCGTGGCGAATGCGAACTGAAAAAGTTTTGGTAATAGTATGCGAGTTGTAAAGCAGGAACGTTTGCCGAGGTTTAATCGATGGCGATTTTTTGTAATGTGCTTTAATATCTTTGGACGAGTCTAGAACCTTATCCGCTTGTAATGTTGTTATGAGGATTTCGACGTTATGAAAACAACTAGATGTCTGTTATCGCTCTCGTTATTTCATTGAACTATTTAATTGATTCAAAAGCTGTGTTAATCATTATCCTTTGGTGAAAGGTGAAAACATCTGGCGACCGTACTAAAGTCACCTCTTAATTGAAGAACTAATCAAGTGGCAATCAGGATCTGAAAGCACTATCCAGCGAGATCCTTGACATGGCTTTCGCGACAGTACTGAACAGGAAGAAACAGGAAACACCGAACTCTTTGACAGGCTGAAGTTATTTCCGGAAACCATGAAAAACCTGCCTCTTGAAGGAAGAAGCGAACCTTCATCCATGAATCTCACCTCCAGGCTTTACCGCTCCACCTCATCCTCGGTTTCTAGCCTTTAACATCCACTTCGGAACCGTCTCTATTCAAATACACAGGTCTACTTGCCAATTCTTAAAGTTTTGTTTGCGTAAAGACCTTGGGGCATACAAATTTTAAACTCTACATTTAATGAGCTATGTACTAAATATCCAGAAATTTGTAAACGGCATATTTAAGTGAAATCTTACCCACTTACTTCATATCACTTGTTGACAAAACTTAACTTTCAACGCAAACTTTGCAGTCAGTATCTTAACTTTAACGCCGGTAAAAACAAAGCGAAAAAACTGTTGAATTCGTGGTTCTCTTCCTTTGATTTTAAACACTTAATATGTTTACCACACTTTACATGGTTTACCAAATCATTTCTTCTGCTATGAACAATTTTAATATACCACCCACAGACTATAAAAAAACCCAAATTTTCCGCCCTTTTCATGATTTTAACATGCGCGGAAAATCCACGCATGTGCTTCATTAATTGTCTGTCGTGGTTGCATTCGGATTATACATTCTAACGATGTCAGAAACCTACCAGAACTGTCCGTAAAAACAGCAATATCCTTGTTCCATGTAAATATCTCACCTAGACGATCGAAGCTTAATTTGAAAATTCGTGAAATAACACAGTTCATACGTAAAGTCGAAAAATATAACACCTTTCCGTAAATTTTACGGAAAATCGTAAAAGTTGACAGGTATGCATACACCTCTAATTACCGAGATTCATTAGCTTCGATCTAAATTATTATTTTACCTTAATCGTGTTCTTTGCTGCCAACAGGAACGAGTAAGTTTTTTTTGTCATCTCTTGCCTTTGATGGCTTCTAACGTTCACACTCTGGTTATAATATTATCTTTTGTGCTTCCTCTTTTAAAGTGGAAGTGAAACCTCTACTATACCTGAAATAATTCTCGTTATCTTTCTTCAGGAAAACCATAGATTCTATAACAATATTACACCTTACTATGTGATCTCAATCACATATTTATTACGCGGTTCTGGTACACGTTGCACTGAACGCAACATAACTTCTACAACAACTTAATTTTCCTTGGACGAAGTCACAGCCATTTTTACATAAATAAAGTTCCTTATATCACAAGTCAGAGTATTTACATAAGATTTTCGGTGCTCTTTCATAGCCATTGCCAGACAAATTAGCCTTGGTCATGCTTCTCTAACATTTATATTACCAACTATTTTATTGCATCCGTCATAAAATCATTATTCTCATTAGAAGTGTCGCATTTAAAGACCGCCATTCTCACCTCAGTCTGTCCATCTTCAACATTCTTTGTTTCTCCTTGGCGCCGGGTTTGCTCCTCGGTACCAAAGATGTTCCCAACAAGCAATTAGTATCTAACATGTTAGTAACAATGATATCTTTATTGTTACATGTAACTGCAAGCTGCCGTAAGTCCTTTACAACTTCAACGCAGAGCGGTTGATCATGTAACGGCCACATCAGCTTAGAAATGTAGGGACATACAAAAGTGTTAATTTAAGTAAGTTGTAAAGTGTGAATACGAGATGTTAATGACGTATTTGCGAAGATCTTTGGCAGCACAGAGCAGACGCAGCGCGGGAGTGCTAAAACCACAGAGAAGACGAACTGGCCTGAATAATGGATGACTGTAGGCGGTGCTGAATATTGGATGATGGCAGTCGGTTCTGTATAGTAGATGACTGAATATTATACCGAATTGTGGATGCTGGGCGTGAAGCAATATTTTTTAATGAGAATAATAGTGCGTGGAAGGGGATCTTCTCCACCACACCAAAAATGTTACTGACCTGATGAAATTTGTTTTAATTGCTTCGTTATAATGTCCTCTTCCCGTATTGCACTCTCCTTTTTCGGAAAAGCCACCTAGAATTAAATTACGATTCGAAAAACATTAGACACGTCGTACCTAGACTTAAATCCCCTTACAGGTGTCGCCCGGGGCTTTCCAAGGCAGCGACAGTTCGTATTGTTTAGACGGTTTAAAATAAAGTAGTTTTGGACAAAAGTAGAATGAGAAACAGCCTTCAGTCACTAGAATACAACTTTTATTGTATTACTGAAGGCTGTTTCTCATTCTACCTTTGTCTGATTAATACAGTCACGTCAATATAGAGAATTATGGACAAAATTAAATTAAATTTGCCCAGCCAAGCACTTAAAACAATATATACATACAAAAACTGTAAAATAAAACTAGTAAATCTGATCGCTCACATAAAATTCAACAAAGCATTCCAATCTCAAGGTCTTAAACCTAATTACGTCCAAGTGAAGATCAAAAACAGTTCCCCAGCAGCTCAATTTACAAAAAAAGAAGTGTGAAAAACTCTGGATAAATGCGGAAATAAAAATGCTCTACAAGAAGAAAAACGAAATTAATAAATGTTATTATATATACTTAGAATTAGCTAATACATTACATCCACTGCAACTAGAATATGTTAAAGACTATATAACAAATATTACAGAGAATATACAAAATGTAATCTCAGACAAAAACCAAAAAAAAGTTAGAATCCACACAACAGAAATCTCAGCGAGCCCAAACAAACACAACTTCCCACACTAAACAATTTTATGAGAGAGTCATTAATCAAACTGACATCCCCTTTAGTGAAAAGTAAAACAACTGCTTACAAAGGGTCTAAAACAAAACATAAAACCCAAATTAAATAACTTAAATTTAAAAAACCTCATTGTACAAACAAAGAAAGCAGCAGACATAGCTAACTTAAATAACACTGAAGAGACTGTAATGGCATACAACATAAACAAAATTATGCAGAATGAGAAAAACCACAATAGAGAGACCCCCAAAACAATGCAGATAGGTCAAAAACTTGTTGATACTATAAACAAGAAACTAAAACACAAAAATGCCATGGCTGAAGTGTAATGCAATAGAAGTTGTATTCTAGTGACTGGAGGCTGTTTCTCATTCTACCTTTGTCTGATTAGTACAGTCACGTCAATATAGAGAATTATGGATAAAATTAAAGTTGTTTTGATTAGGATCACCCGCATGTGGCCACAGCGCTCGTTGACAGAATAATTCTTATTTTGTCTGTCAAGTGAATTTTAGTGCTTGCTGAAATGTTGAAAGTGCGCTGTACAATAAACTTCACGAGGCTTATCGAAAATGTTTTTTCAACGTGTTTTCATTACCCAATGAGTTATGTAAATCTTTTATGCAGATAAAAGAATTATACTCTGTTAAGCTAGAAAGAAAGGTGACAGAACTGCAGCAAAAGAAAACAAAAAAAATGCAGCTCTTCTCAGTTCTTTTTATGCGGCGAGTTTAGTTTGTTCCATGTTATCAATTAATGAACAGTGATGAATCAAATAAGGAAAATGTTGCTGAGTAACACCTCATGAAGAAAAGGATCCCTGGTTGCATCTGAGAAAGAGGTTTCTCCCCGTAATTGGTCACTTTCAGGAGTGCCTAGTGTCAACATTTCCCCTGAACTCTCAGAAGTAGACTCCCTGAAGTATCTAGGCGTAACAGTACAAAGCAACATGAAATGCGACTTGCACATAACTTCAGTCGTAGGTAAAGCTAATTCTGAACTACGTTTTATAGGTCGTATTTTGAGAGGTTGTGATGCTCATGCAAAGGAAATAGCGTACAAACACTAGTGCGTCCGCATTTGGAATACTGTTGTGGAATTTGGGATCCGTATCGCAAGGAATTGATTGACATAGAGAAAGTACAGAGGAAAGCCGCTCGATTCGTGACCGCTAGTTACAGTCCTTACGTAAGTGTCACAGAGCTGATACGTGGATTGGGCTGAGATTGTTTGGCGGACAGACGACGTCGTTTTCGTTTAAATTTGTTGGAGAATATGCGAAAATTTTTAATTTACGAGTGCAACGAAATACTTCTTCCGCCAACCTATTTAGGTCGCAATGACAGGAGGGATAAGATTCTAGAAATACGATGCCGTCCTGATAAACTTATGTATTATTTCTTTCCTCGTTCTGTTCGGGATTGGAATGCACTGAATTAGGATTGGTGCTTAGCACCCTCTGCCACCCACAGTAATTGCGAATTGCAGAGTATAGATGTAGATGTAGAACATTTCAATCTGCATATTTATATTTAGAGAAAAGTACACAACGTAAATATCAGTTGTGTTGAATGTATACGCAATAAGTTTAACGACAGTCTGTTAAGAGAAAACATTACAAAGTGACTTCTGGAATTAAGACAGCGTCCACAAACTAAGTAGCTCCATTTTGGCCTCCTGTGAAGCCCCACCCCCCCCCCCTCCTCCCTGCACGTAGCCTTACGTGGCTTTTACCTGTAACACCCCCACCCCTCCCCTCCACCCCAATCCCACCCCACGAGTGGCAAGCAACTGTATTCCCCCTACTGATTCCAGAAGACATTTTGTACTGTTTTCTCTCGTCAGACTATCGTAAATTACGAACGGAAATACCTTATTTTAACTGTGACAAATAATATGAATGGAATAGCTACATGACTTGGCTCGAAACCCCCCTCCTCCTAGACGTAGCTCAGATTAGCTTTCTATCCCCCCCCCCCCTCCTACAGACCGAGTCACGGAGTTTATGGACACAACATATTGGGGCGTTCATAAATTAAGAGAGGTGTTTTTCCGGATTTCCGGATAACCTCTTCCCTCCCCCCCCCCCGTGGTGAGATCTGGTCCGACCCCCCCTCTGATGAGATTTGGTCCGAGAAACACCCACCCCCTCACGTAAGATTTCCGTTAACCCCGCCTCCCCATTTCACCTCACGTAAGGGATAAAACAGTCACGTGGCTCAAGGGGGTGGAGGGGGTTGCTGAGGCAAAGTCCACGTCAGGCTACGTGGCTAGGGAGGGTGACGGGGGTGGGGGTTTATGTAATGACAAACTGGAGCTTATGGACGGTTCGTTGCGAGTCCGCCGGCTGTGGATAGTGACGTCGTCGTAATTGGCAGCCTCTTGGGGTCGCTCATTACCGCCGCTCGTTACCGCGAGGTGTCTGAGGGTAGCGGAGCTCACGGCGGCGACCCCAGACACTGGTCGGCGTTATTTATCTCATTACTCCCGCTGTCACACGCATTACCTGTCAGACACGACGGCAACTCGAACGGGGAGCGACAAAGTTAAATATGCGCCATGAAACAGTAATGAGAAGAGCCAGCCGGGCTGAATACATTTCCGACTCTCCCCGCCGCGCCGGGAGAGCTCTTAACAAACTTCATTTAAGGTACGCTTTCGCCAGTCCACACAGCGCAAAAGAATTCTGGTTCTCTGCCTCGTTTTGTCGACGTGAAACTCATTCGGAGAAATCTTATTCCTACTTAAGAATATTGCTCTTGATGTTTCGGAGTGACAGTGCAGAAAGTTGAAACCGACGTTCCGAGAAGACACTGGGCATCGCTTGTGACATGAACGCCGCTCCTATTTAAACCACTCTAAACTCATCTAACTGCATTTCAGTACGTTTGCATTAGACTCGTGAAAACGTTGTGTAGGCTCGCTCGTTTTAACGCTGCCAGAGCGACCTCTGCTGCCCAAAACAGAGCAAAGGACCGAGCCTGGACGCAAATTCGAGCCTGGGCGCAAACTCGAGCCTGGGCGCAAACTAGAACCTGGGCGCAAACTAGAACCTGTACGCAAACTCGAGCCTGGGCGCAAACTCGAGCCTGGGCGCAAACTCGAGCCTGGGCGCAAATTCGAGCCTGGGCGCAAACTCGAGCCTGGACGCAACGCAAACTCGAACCTGGGCGCAAACTAGAACCTGGGCGCAAACTAGAACCTGAGCGCAAACTCGAGCCTGGGCGCAAACTCGAACCTGTACGCAAACTCGAGCCTGGGCGCAAACTAGAACCTGTACGCAAACTCGAGCCTGGGCGCAAACTCGACCCTGGACGCCAACTCGACCCTGGACGCCAACTCGACCCTGGACGCCAACTCGAGCCTGGACGCAAACTCGAGCCTGGACGCAAACTCGAGCCTGGACGCAATTTCGAGCCTGGACGCAAACTCGAGCCTGGACGCAATTTCGAGCCTGGACGCAAACTCGAGCCTGACAGTAGGATCGGTCTGTTATTAGCATGCTGTGAGCCGACGAAGCCACGCTAGTACTAGACCAGTACAATCGGTACAGCTACGAACTGCATTGCAGTCTTAAAATCACTAAATCGAAGGCTGAAGTAACTGAAAAATTAAAGAGTGGAGAGTATATGTCTTCTTCTTTTTATTCTCTACTTGTTTTTGTAACATTCTATAAGATTGTATACGTTTACTTTCCGAAAATATTCGGATACTTAAACACTGGACCCAACTCTATGTTAGTGAGAAAGTAAAAAATCGGCAGATTGCACCACATTTCTGTGGCGATGTTCCGGTATTTCATAAAAGTGGAACAATATTTCCCCCGAACATATGAATGGTCTTTTGGTTATTTACAATCACGTATGACAGCGATATCAGTTATATCATTAAAGTGAGTTCAATGTCGTGCATTAATAGTTACCAATCCTTACAAGATGTCACATATATTTGAAGCTTCTGTATACATCATAATACAGTAAATGTGGATTCAGGGTATACTTTATGTATGTCAGTAACTATTCATAACTAATTTATGTTACGGTTTTCGTTGTACTGTGTTCTGATCTCATGGTTTGTAATGTTTCAGTTACATATGTTTATCAAACACATACATATTACACTTCATGTCTATGATGATTCAACTGATAGACACTTACACTTCCCTTGTAGGCCAGAAGATGGCGGCAATGAATCTAGTCGCCGAAATATCGTGTAGCAACGCACTCTTGACTCGGCTAGTCACCCGGGAGCAGTTTATACATAGTATCATTTAGTCATCTCAGAAATTAGTAATATATTTAATCAGCAATACGTGAAAATCAGTGTTATTCAGCATCACGGTTTATTCAGTGAAGCAATAATTATTGGCAGTTAGTAGCTTGCGATATGTATTTCCGTTGTACTCGTGGCAATGAATGAACATCATTTTCAATAGAAAGAAGTTTATCTTATTAAAGTGCTTTGTTATATACTAAAGTAGCAACTCATCGTTTAATCAAGCCAACTACTGTACTCCAAGAACTTATATGTATCACTGTAAGAGAAAGATATCTTGCTCAGTCTATTCCAAAATACGTCTGCTTATAACTGTTACGTATTAGGACATAAGGAACACTAATTGAACAAGTAGTTGGCCATCCTGATCTGGGTTTTCCCGGATCACTCCACGCGAATGCTGGGATGGTTCCTCACAATAGCCCATGGGCGCCTCCTGACATATCCCACATATCCCTCCCAAACCATTACTTTTTCGGATAGGTGCAATGCACCCTCCGCCACATACTATTAGTGAATCGCGGAGTAATAGTAATAATAATAATAAGTAGTTCACACGTCAACGTATGTATTTAACACTACAGCACTAATTAACTTTACATACTATATGGCTTTCGTTTTATGTGCCATTTGTGCAGTGAAAAACTATAACAAAAACGCCACTTGCAATTCTCCTTTAGTTTTAGAGCAGCAACAACTATTTATTAAGTACACAAGTTGTACAAAAGTTATATTTCCTCACCGAATCCGTATACTGATCGATATCCTGATCTGGGTTTTCCATGGTTTTCCCGGATCACTCCAGGCGATTGCTGGGATGGTTCCTGACATAAGCCCATGGGCGCATCCTGTCATATCCCGTATATCCCTTCCAAACTATTACCCTTTCGGATAGGTACAATGCACCCTCCGCCACACACTTTTAGTGAATCGCCGAGTAATAGTAATAATAATAATAATAATAACAACAGATAAACACATCTAGAACATTAGGAAATACAGCCAAGATTTTTAGCTATCTGCGATCATATTTAGTCGTCATAATTAAAAATTTTACTACCAGTCTTAGCATGCAACATTTTCTCATGCCCAGGAAGATGTTTGTAACCGTTAAATACGAAATTTTATTTACTAGCATTATCCACGATACGATGTTGCAAGACCCAACTATCCGCAAACTGCAAGGGGAAAATGTTTCTGTGATAGCTATGAAACAATCCACATCCCGATAGACTGGAACGTCGTCATCTACATTTGTAAGAACAGAGACTTTCGCGGCGTATGACTGCAGTGAAGTACCACACGACGTTTCGACGACTAGCTCCGCCGCCTTCCTCAACTGCGAAAACATGTGTCATTGCCAGCTGACCGAAAAATCATGTTTAAAAACTTCTCCCGCATTTCGCCAAATCGTGTCGTCTCTTTCTGTTGATAGCCGCACTACTGATAGTCGAAACATTGTTAAGCATTAACAAGGTCCACGACAACTATTTCAATAGATCCTACGTTGTTTACGCTCGTAATTACAATAAGAAATTATTGTTAGTTGAGAAGTGAAACACTGCAGTGGCGTCACGACTGCCAAAGATTCTACGTCAGGAATTACAGAATTGCGGCGAGTTTCTAGAACTATGATTTCTGAATGAGGACACCGCAGTTGCTGCAATAATTTTCAGTTGGTTTTGATAGCCGGCAACGATGTAATTCACCGTAAAGTAATACCGCTCTGAATTCCGCAGACTCTCATTCTTATGACATGGACAGTATATAGTCAATGGCTTTAGGGTCATACAGATTTTATGTCACACAGATTCCCCCCCCCCCCAACCTCTTATCCTTGTCCCAAATAGTCACACTAGTGCAGCGGTTCCCAATTTCCTTTTAGCCACGGAACCCTAATTGATCATACATTTTTTGGCGGATCCCCATTTTTATAAGCCTGATCTGAAAAACCAGTCTCGCATCAGTATATCGTCACAAACGGAAGAAGAACCATGATATCCTTCTCACGGTGCGGTTATGACTATTTTTCAGCCAACATTTTACTTAATTCTCGGACAGAACATGGAACCCTTGTGATCCTTCCACGGAACCCCAGGGTTCCGCGGAATACCATTTGGGAACCAACGCACTAGTGAGTCCCCTGTGTTATGATATTACTCATTTCGCAATTTTAAATTTCAACCTTAGCATATATCCAATTCATTTCACATGGTTTCTATTTAATTATTCTATTATTTTAGATTACTAATCTAGCTGTATATGCACAGTTTCACTACCATTATTCATTTTTTCATTATTATATAAAGCTCTACACATCATAGCGAAACAAACAATACATACGAATACAATCTTTTAAGTGCAACAATTTTTAGGGCAGTTTAATGATGATGTATTTAAAAAGTTTGCAACAAATAAAGAATACGCACAGATTTTTTGGCTCTATAAATTTTTTTATAATAGGTGTGACTTGAGTGTCAAGTCATATTTCACTAAGTGGACCACCTCGCACCCGCTTAACGTCTGCAATATTATTATAAACGCGAAAGTAACTCTCACTCTCTGTCAGCTACGTTTTCACGACTAAACGGCTGAACTGATCTAGATTAAATTTGACAAGGAAACACTATACCATTGGAAGGACGTAGGATAATTTTTACAGGACGTATAGAATACTTTGACACGAAATATTGATAGCTAGCCGAACGGTGATAGACAGATGGGTAGTGTGTGTGATTCTTTGTAATGTTATATCGGTAGCTGAGGCTTTGCTTCACTCGCAGTCAATTCGTGTACAATCTATTCATAAATTTCATATACAGGCACACTATAGTATAGATCTGCTGGAAGAACTGTGATAGATAGTTTTCCACCGTTAAACCCCTACCCCACCTTAGTTGCTATTTTTTAAAATTTTACAAATTGGTTCTATTCAATGGTATGGAGTTGGCATCCCTGTATTGCTCTGACTCGGTGTTTCCTGTGACACCTTTACGCAACTTACAGCAGTTCTAGCAATATAATGCTAAGTGGCGGGTAGCTTATGAATGGCTGCTTTGTGTCGCCACGTGCTTGTCCCGGGCGCCCGCCTGGTGCTGCCGCTGCCGCCAGCGCGGCCTCTGTTCGATCGATGCCCGCTGCAAGAGGGCGTCCCGCCCGGACGCTGCGGCGCGGCGGCGTCCCGGCGCCTAGCGTGACCCCGCGGGCGGGCGGGCAGGTAGGGCGGACAATGGACAGAGAGCAGCCGCCTACAGTGAAACCTGCCGCACAGTAGTACGAGCAGAGTGTTATACAGGGTTACTGCAAAAGAATCATCCACTTTCAAAACCCGATATACCTGTATTCCAAAGTACAGTAGTCTCGCTTATCCGACATTCCGTGTTATCCGACTCGTAACACACACACTCACACACTCTCACATACACACTCACACTATCTCTCTCTCTCTCTCTCTCTCTCTCTCTCTCTCTCTCTGTGTGTGTGTGTGTGTGTGTGTGTGTGTGTGTGTGTGTGTGTAAATCCCTGGATGTGTAGGTGCAACTGATGAGGACCTTGATGCCCTTGATGACCTGTATGAAGTCGCTGACGAAGACATTGTCAGCATTGTTAACAACAGTGGAAAGGAAACACAAGAGGAAGAGGATGAAAACATAGTTGATAAAGGTGGTGCCAAAATAACACACAATGAAGGATTCAAAGCCCTTGAAACAGCACTGAAATACATGGAGCAACAAGGAGAAACCTCCAGCACTGAAGTGTTATTTCTACGCTGACATGGCGGCGAGAAAAAGACACTCGGCAGGCAAGCAACAGTCTATCACAAACTTTTTTAAACAAAACTGAATATATATCAATCTCGTTTCATGCCTTTTTAATTGTATTGTACAATGAAAGTAATTACTGAACTGTATCAGCTTTATCAATAATAAGACACCAGCAACCATTTACGATATTGCTGTTTCGTCTTTCCCTATTAACCGACATTCCAGGTAATCCGAGATTCCCGCGGCCCGTTCGCGTCGGATATGCGAGACTCTACTGTATTATACTTACAAATATGATTGATATATCAAAATAACCACTAAATATCCAAGTTTTACGCTCACTCTAAAAATGTTCTATGTGTGTCTCCTTGCTCACACGACACACGTCCAGGTGGTAGTTCAATTCAATCCACTCATTTTGTAGCGAGATCGCGTCAACGTTCATCAATGCACCACTGATCCGTTTCTTCGGCTCTTCTATCGGTTTTGGTAGTGTGGGGGGGGGGGGGTACGTAAACAATGTCCTTAATGTGTCCCCAAAGGAAGAAGTCATACGGTGTTAAATCCGGCGACCCGGTATTAGATTGTTCGTGGTTTAATTAATATGTTAAATAACTAATCCACGATACAGTTCAGTTTAAACTTGCTTTTATTTTCATAAACGAGATGTCAACGATACTGTTTACATGCACACATACAATCCAGAGATTGCATACAACACTACTTCCACAGACAATACAGTCTTTCGCCGTCGTAAATTGAGTCTGTATAAACTGTTGCTCTGTCTCGGATGTTAGCTTTATATAAACACCATCGAAATTTCTAGAAAAATTCAAAAGCTTCCGCCAGATATTTCTCGAAAATTAACAATACTTAAACAATTGAAACATATTAAAAAACAATCAGAATTAATACATAATCATCTACAATCAATACAAAATGGTCAGAAATGGAAATTTAAGATACTTAAACAAAAAAAATTCACATAAATCATTTTAAACTGTAGCAAATTGTCCTTTAGACATCGTAACTTTCCTTAATATTTTGAATTACAAACATTTAAGCAATTCTCTTGCATAATTCTGTCCTTGAACACATTAAATGGTATTTACATAATTTTTTTTTTTTTTTAAGTCTATTTACACTGATTTACAGTTAATTGAAAAACATACATACCAGATCATATTCAACCAAACTCTAGCTTACTATAAGTGCTTCATAAAATACCATTCCATTTAAGTTTAGGTTTGAGGACTGTTACACTGGGGTAAGAAAACAACACGGCCAATCCAGCGATGCGGGGGTTCATGGTTCAGGTAAGCACGAACATCGAGGTTCTAATGAGGGGGTGCCCCGTCTTCTTGGTAGACAAAACTTGGATATTTTGTGGTTATTTTCATATATCAATCATATTTGTAAGTATAATACCTTTGAATAAATCAGGTTTTGAAAGTGAAAGATTCTTTTGTAGTAACCCTGTATTAAAACACGACATTGCTCTTTTCACGCCGATTCTACAATACCCGTGGCGCCACAATTCGAGAATGGATTACTATGTAACTAAACGATACAAACCGAAAGTGAATAATTTTTTGTTTTGTTTTTGTTTTGTTATCTCGGTCACTTCTTGAGATATACTGTCTTAAAATTGAGGTGGTTAGGTTGTAATAATAATTCCTTGTGGTCGTGATGACCTCGTGACAGGGTTTCTATTGGCTGCGCCTTCCACCCCTGTCGTAGCCGCCTTAAGCGAGCCCGTTAGTCCTCCCGGATACAGGGAACCTATACTGTTTTCACGCAGGAAAGGCGGGCCAAGGTCACTCCGCTCTATCCCCACCACGCTACCCCAGCCCCTACAGGCGAAGGGGAAACAGCTGCCGCGCATGCGCAAACGTCACCACGACGTATGTCTTACAATATGTTGCATCTAATTTGATGATTTCTTCAGTAAAATCGATCATTTTAACTATTTGTCGTGACGAAAATGAGTGAATCGTATGTCATAGAAATTTCGTGTTTTCCAACTACAATTTCATATGTTAATAAATATAAAAATTATTTACATATCAAGGAATAAAACTTACTGCTTCCAATAATTATTTTTAGTTTTAAAACTTGCGCAAGACATTTCGACGATTAAATCCAATTTTTAGATGTCTTTCCCAGTGGAAGTTAATTATCTAAACACGTCGTTTAAATTTTGAAATGAAAGTGATATTTACTCGAAGCGATAGCTTCTGACTAAAGAAATCGTTGATAAGACCACCATTGCGTTTAGAGTGTTGTCAAATAAACTTCCTTGCGTGATTTTGATTTAACCACGTCTCGTCAACATAGATGACAGGTCGAAGAGAATGTTCCTTCCTTAAATCGTGCATTTTTCTTAAAAATGAGGCCCTTGCCGCAACAGTGTCTGTCTTTTCCATCAGAAAACGTCTACCGTCATTATATTTTCTGTATATGAAGTCGAGTGCTTTTAATAACTTATACTCCTCCAGTGTAGTTAATTTTCTCTTTCAGTACCTCCCTCAATTTTCATAAGGTAGGGTATTCACCACGGTCATAAAATTCTAGAACGTAACGTCGAATGACATCTTTCTGAAAGTAATCCATCTCCGTGACCAGTTTTTCTCGGTGAATGTTTTTATTTGGAGAAGAAAAGGATGTCCCTGGAACACTCAGCTGGGCTTCGCAACATACACGCTGCACTGTTCGTAACGATACGCCACACGCCTCTGCCGTCATTTTTAATGGTTTCCTAAAAAGTATACTAACTTTCTCTTCAGAGTTTTCTAACGTCTTAAAAAAATTATACACATAAAAAATAATTGTTTTAACTGTCGCCTAATGTAACAACTATCTGACGCCATTTCACTTGCATTTTATAACGGTGTATCGGAATAGACATGACAATACTTCGACAAACGACAATGCCTGTAGGCAGCGGCCTGCTCGGAGGGGAAGGCAACTGGAGGGGGTGGTGAGGAGAGGCGCGGGGCAAGGGGCACATGACCTTGACGCGCCACTTGAGAGTGAATATAGTATAGTTTTTAGTGGAATCCGAACCACGGAAGCGTTCTGGTGTACTTCACATTACACAACAAGCTGTGCTGGAGGTGAAGGTAGGGTCAAGGGCCTATGAAAATCCCCGCCGAGACAGGGATTCGAACCGGGGACCTTTCGTTCCACAGTCAGACACCTTAACCACTGAGCCACCAGACTGCTAAGCAGATGTTTATGTTGGGATGCGGCCTACACCAAACACAATTTCATCAAAGCCACAAGGAACGGCACGCTAGAGACGCGCAATGGGTGTTTTGTTTTCTTACTACCGGTAGTGGTTAGGTTGAAATACGGCCTGGATCAGAGCAAAAACGTCACCAAAGGGACGAGGAACTATGCCTATGACTAATTTTATCACATTCGATATCTCTAGAGCAAAGCGAAATATCAAATAAAAAAATATTATTCACTTTCAATTTTTATAGTCGAGTTACGTAAGAATCCATCATGTAATTGCGGCGTCACGGTTATGACATTGCTGCCCTTATCACGAATACAGATCAGAATTTATTTAAACTGCCACGTATGTAACAAAACCTTTTAGTTCGTTGTCTCCACCAACTGTCAGAATATTATAACTTTCAAGCTGCAGTCAGAAATGAAGAATGATTTATGCTTAGATAAAATACATATATGATGTTTGTATTAAACATACAGGTATAACCGATGTAGGTAGTCAAAATTGCGATTCGAGGTTAAATACGTGACAACCTATATAATTGCAAATAAAGTAGTTAATTCTTATATACACTATCACAAACCTGCAAGCGGATTGCCTCCGTCTGTCCCTTTGTTGAGGCATAATACAACAACTAGCAAATCGATTTGTTTTGGGGTTTTCACTGTTTGAAAGATTATAGCCTAACTTAATATATCAGTGTATCTTATAATTGTCCGTGACCAGGCAAAGAAGCAAAAAATTATATTAGTTTCCTGCTGAGAGCAGATAGGCGCCGCGAGAGAAAGAGAGAGAGAGAACGAGAGAGAGAGAGAGACAACGAGAGAGAGAATGAGAGAGAGAGAGCGAGAGAGGACGAGAGAGCGAGAGAGGACGAGAGAGAGAGAGAGAACGAGAGAGAGAATGAGAGAGAGAGAGCGAGAGAGGACGAGAGAGCGAGAGAGGACGAGAGAGCGAGAGAGGACGAGAGAGAGAGAGAGGACGAGAGAGAGAGAGAGGACGAGAGAGAGAGAGAGGACGAGAGAGAGGGAGAGGACGAGAGAGAGAGAGAGGACGAGAGAGAGGACGAGAGAGAGAGAGAGAGAGGGGACGAGAGAGAGAGAGGGGACGAGAGAGAGAGAGGACGAGAGAGAGAGAGAGAGGACGAGAGAGAGAGAGAGAGGACGAGAGAGAGAGAGGACGAGAGAGAGAGAGGACGAGAGAGAGAGAGAGGTCGAGAGAGAGAGAGAGAGAGAGAGAGAGAGAAAGAGAGAAAGAGGACGAGAGAGAGAGAGAGGACGAGAGAGAGAGAGAGGACGAGAGAGAGGACGAGAGAGAGAGAGAGGACGAGAGAGAGGACGAGAGAGGACGAGAGAGGACGAGAGAGAGAGAGAGAGGACGAGAGAGAGAGAGAGAGGACGAGAGAGAGAGAGAGAGAGAGAGAGAATGAAAGAACGATATAGAAAAAACTCTAGACATATAAAGAGAAGAGAGACACCGAGCCCCTAAAGCAACAAGAATTTAATTAAGTCTCTAAATTTAAATAGTGGCGGTTCTGTGACCGTGAGGATTGGAGATATATGGCTGGCGAAGCGCTCACTTCATGCGGTGGCGTCTCTCGGTTTAATTCAGACTCCCTCAGTAGCGCGAAGAACAGCAGCACTCGTCTGAAACTGTCTCACGACTACTTCCGAGGACATCCGACCTTGACTGAATTCCACCTTCCGCTCTCTCAAGGACAACACTAGCTTGGTTCGCATAGTCCGAATCGCTGAACACGGCTAGCTGTTTGTCTCTGCAGTGACTTAGTCGCGTAAAGATAAAACATTTTCAACCTACCACTCATTCTTCTTACGCTGTAATTTTCTTCCATTGCACCAAATATAATGAAATTCCTTTCCTGGCTGAAGAGACGTTACAGTGAAATGTGTTGTAAAAACGACCTCATCGATGTTGACAACTTTTGATACCGTCACCAAATCGCATACATCCACAGAAGCAGTAGTATTATTAAATAAATATTCTCAATGTTACAATGAACTTCTAAAACTGACTGTTCATTTCTCTTCACAGTTTCTAGTAAAACCAAACATCGAACAGTTTTCGGTAACACTAAAAATATTTACAAGCAATCTGCATCAGGGAGTAAGTATTATTACTCTAATAGCAGAATTGGAAATCTGCTTCTCCAATACAGAACGCCGCTACCGTAGAGAGCTTTAGGGTTCCCCTGCGTGCGCCACTGGCCCGCGCAGCATGACGCCCCCTGCACGCCGACTGTCCCGCGTCACGTCTGTCGCACGCACAGTCACCCAACAGGTAGCCAGGCGACAGGGGACTTCACTAACTACAGGCAACTCCACCAGTTGTCTCGGCATAGAGAACAACGTACATTTATATTTCACTCAGATAACTGCCAAATGTGAATTTTTATGCACTGTGATATGGACTGGCAGTACGAAACAATTTAAGAACACTTATTATTCCTTACATTAACCTTTTTTGTATTTAATGTTTATAGCAACATTTTGTTACGTAAACAGTGTTCAAAATAGTGAATAAATTTTCATTTGAAACAAGGTAGCAGCGTAGGATAACTGCCAGTGCACTTTTCATGATCACGACACTGACACACACACATTCTCCCATATCCCCCAAAAAACTTTATAACCCAATTAACACTGATATAATTCTACCCACATTTCCGAGGAAAGCTTCCAAGAATTGGCAATCCCCTTTGTGTTTCCTAATTATTCCTTTTCTCTTAAAAAAAATTTAATAATAATAATACTGGATGCACACATCTTACGGTGGAGAATATTATGCTACAAAACTAGCGTCTTTGCATTGTATTTTAAAGAGACCTAAATTATAATAAAATCCGTAATTACCATTCTGTGATGGGAAGGAGGTGCAGTGATTCTCAGTCGCTGAGCCCACTAGACACTGAGAGAGGAGCTTACCTGGAACAAGGTAAAAAAAAGTCTGTTAACACTAAGAATCACATGAAAATCTACAGGGAGAAGTCAACAATGCCGCAAATAAAAAATTTGCGATAATGGTGGCTTCAAATTTGTTTGGAAGTAGTCCCTTCTGTACGGCGTGCAGATTTAAACCTATAAAATTATATCTACCAGTACATTCGCAAGACCTCAGTGACTGTACAATCACTGAGGACTGCCAACAAGAAGCAACAACTCGCACTGCTGTAGCGAGAAAAGCGTTTAATAGGAAGAGGCGACTAATAATCGGAGAACTGTATAAAGCATTGAAGAAAAGGTTTGGCAAGTGTTTCGTACGGGGTGTGGAATTTTATGGGGCAGACAGGTGGACACGAGGTGAGAGGATGAAAAGCGTTTGAGATGTGGGTGTAAAGGAGAATGGAGAGGATAATCTAGAAAGTAAAATGTGAGTAATGCTGAGGTGCTGGAAAGGCAAGAAACCACTGCAAATCATATGAGAAAGAAATAAGAACAGGATGGGACACTTGTTGAGACGGGAGTGCTTGCTAACAAACGCTTAGGAAGGACTAGGAGAGTAAGGGGAAGAAGGAGGTACAAGATCATATGTCATACATGTAAATAGGAATTACATTGTACATGAAGAGGAGGGCAGAAGAGAGGAGAGCAACAATGTGACAACCTGTCTTCGGGCAGAACACGGATGGTGATTACCAGTATAATTTGCATAGTCTGTTTGTTTTGGCACGGTACATAAAGAAATATGGTCTCAAAATAAATTCGGCATACAGAAATGATTGCGGAAGAGATTGCAAGAATGCATAAACTTCAGAAATTCCGTCTGGAATCGACTTCCTTGCGAGAGAACAAATCCGCTGGCGCCTGTATTTCCTATGGCAACTTTATTAAAAAAGTTGTAATAATAATTTTGTGTGCTACCTTTAGGACCTGGCTGACATAGTTTCTTAATGGCTGCGCAGTCCGCCTCTATCGTAGCCACCTTTCTAACCCGGTAATCCTACCTGGTACGGAGAACCTACAGTTTAACGTGGAATCCGAACCACAGAAGCATTCTGGTATTGTTAACATGCACAAAGCAAGCTACGCCAGAGGTGAATATCGAGTTGAAGGCCCTTGAAAATCCCATCTGAGACCGGAATTCGAACCGAAGACTCTTCGATCTCAAGTCAGACACCTGAAACATTGAGCCACCAGACCGTTCGTTATTTGTAAAGCTGAACGAAGGTGAGAACAACATGAAGAAACTAGACGAAGAGATCTGCACTGCACTTCGAGTGTCTGACAACAAGTAAAAAAACGCGTATGGCATTGTTGGCCGGGAGATCCCGAAGGATTGTTCGGCCGCCGCGTGACAGAGTTTCGATCAGCCGCGCATGCACCTCTGTCATGGCTGCCCTACCCCGATAATCCTACCGGGGAAAGGGGACCTACAGCTTTACGTGGAATATTTGATAATAATGGGAGACAGCCCCGTGGAATATTCTGTATTTGCCTTCATCTTATTTTGAACTTTCTTCCCTCCTGCATCGAGTCTCGGTGAATTACACGTTTATTTTATATTTACTTTCCATTTCTTATCGTATTCAGCATTATTTTCTGCTGTTTTATTACATTCTCAGACTTGGAAAAACAAAGCAGTCTTTGTCACGTTCAGTTTTCACGAAGCGCTATCCTTCTCATTCAGTGTAATAACGATGCCAAAATATACTTACGAATACTAATGTAACAACTTACTGCCCAATAAATTACTTTTCGTTTCAAAATGGACAAATCAGACTTTGAAGTCACTATCTGATTGCAGCGTCAACTGTAGTGAGGCTATGATACAATTCGATTAGTATGAAAGAGTCACAACCGGTGTATGTTGACGCTGAATCTAAGTTTGAAACAAAATGTTCATAAACGTACTGAGTATTCCATGCAGGACATTGACTGCAGAGGACTACAAAGGCGCTTCGTCACAGTATACTGTGAAACGTTAAGTCCATCAAATGTGCCTGTCATCCGCGAAGTAATGAAGACCATATGGGATAATTTGTGGCTTCATTCGTGATAAGAAACTCACTGTATGCAAATTCCGTCGCGAAGTGAGCGTGTTCTCTTGATTTCCTCTATCATCCACAGGTCCACGTACAGACTCATTTTCTCTTTTCAGTTGGGTTTACGTCCTGTTACGTTGGGGTCATGAACGCCATTCTGTCTTAAGCGGAAAAATGACCATTGCCACCTCTCTGAATCGTGTAACTTTTCCGGAATGTGTATTTATGTGTTACGATCGGTTTGGACTGAACCCAATGTACTTATTATTATTATTATTATTACTCCGCGATTCACTAAAAGTGTGTGGCGGAGGGTGCATAGCACCTATCGAGAAGGGTTATGGTTTGGAAGGGTTATAAGGGATATGGCAGGAGGCGCCCATGGGCTATTGTGAGGAACCATCCCCGCATTCGCGTGGAGTGATCTGGGAAAACCATGGAAAACCCAGATCAGGATGGCTGGAGTGCTTTATCGAAAGCTACTCCTGTCGGATTTCAAGTTTACTCGCCCGGTAAATCCTTTCTATTCCATTCCCTAATTGCTCGTGGGAAAAATGAGTACAGAAATGAATCGGTTCTGGCCCTGATTTCTCTTATCTTATTTTCACGGTCATTTCGAGATATGAATGTTGCTGGTAGCAATATTTGCTGACTGTCATTCCGAAATACATCTGTCGTGAATTTTTCAATTAGCTTCCGTCGAGAGCAACGCCTTCGGTGTTCCAGGTCTTCCCAACCTAACTCCTTCAACATCGCACTTACGCTTTCCCTCCAACTATATATACCTGTCACGAATCGGGCGGCTCTTCTTTGGACCTTCTCTAAAGCCTCCATTAACCCCTTTTGATGGGGACCCCATACAGAACAACAATACTCTAAGTGAGGACGTACTAGTGACTTGTATACAATCGATTTAACTTCCTGAGTGCATTGATTTAAATTACGACCTAGAAATCGGAGCATACGATTTGCTTTCCCCATTACATTCTCAATATGCTCATTCCACGACAAATTATTACGAATTGTTACCCCTAGGTATTTAGCGGAATCTACCGTTCTAAGGACAGTGTCATTAATCGTATATTCATAGTTAAATGGTGTCACCTTTTTACTTACACGCATGACTTGGCACTTTTTAGCGTTTAACTCCAACTGCCAATCTTTACACCACGCAATTATTTTCGTAATATCGTCTTGTAACAAAGCGCAGTCGTCCAGGGTTTTGATTTCGCGATAAATTATAGCATCATCGGCAAATAATCTTTTCATTCCCCCTATTATGTCGCATAGATCATTGATGTTTATGAGAAACAACAGAGGCCCTAACACGCTTCCCTGGGGAACTCCAGACCCCACTTCAGTAAGTGATGAACGCTCACCGTCGAGAACTACACACTGTGTTCTGCCCTTCAGGAAGTCTGCAACCCAGTCGCATATTTGTCTAGATATGCCGTAACCGCGAAGTTTCCTAAGTAACCTAGTGTGAGGCACAGTGTCGAAAGCTTTTTTAAAGTCTAATAGAACCAAATCAACCTGGGATTGCTCATCTATAATTCGGCACAAGTCGTGAATTAGAAGTGCAAGTTGTGTTTCGCAGCATCGGCCTTTTCTGAATCCATGTTGATTTGGATTTAAAAGCTCACCTTCATCCAAGAACCGCATGACATTCGAATAGATGATATGTTCTAAAATCCTGCAAAATATTGAAGTTAACGAGATCGGCCTATAATTCTGAGGATCATTAACATTCCCATTTTTAAACACTGGATACGATAGCGATAGCGATAGCGGTCTTCCATTCGGCTGGTATTTTTCCTTGATCCAGAGAGACGGTATACAATTTCATCAAATACGGTGCAATTTCCTTTGCGTATCTTGAGTAGAATCTTGTAGGAATACCGTCTGGTCCGGGAGCCTTATTGGTTTTTACATTCATAAGCAGTTTAGTTATTCCCTCGACATCAAGAACGAGATCATTCATAATTTTGTCGGTACGATTGTTAAATATCGGTATCTCCTCTGAGTTTTCTATCGTGAAAGCCTTTTTAAATATATCATTCAAAATTTCTGCTTTCTCTACGCTTGTTTCTGATAATTCACCATTTTCTTTAATCAGCGACGGCATAACCTTACGAGAGCCTCTTATTACTTTGATATACGACCAGAACTTTTTTGGATTAGTAATCAGATCTTCGGATGAATTCCTGGCTTGGAATTCGTTTAAACGCATCGCGCATTGCCTTACGCACTTCCGCACGCAACTGGACTAATTTAGCAGGATTAGATGAGTCCCCCGATTTTTTCACCGCGGCATGTAAACGCCTTTGCCTCCTGAGCAAACGTTTCACTTCCCTATTGAACCAAGGGAAGTTATTACTGACCTTAATACACTTCTTAGGAACAAACTGATTTAAACCGGTCCATAATAGTTCTTTTAAATTAAACCAAAGTTCCTCAACATTTGTATTTAGCGTGTACGTTTCAAAATTCTTCGCAAAATGGTCAACCATACCCGCATCGTTTGCCTTATCGAAGCAAAACACGAGTTTCTCTTTGTCATGCTTCAGACTCAGACTGGAGTTTAACGTTACCACAACCGCCTTGTGATCACTTATACCGTCTTCTATACAAACTTTATCTACAATATCAGGATTGCTAATTAGAAAAAGATCCAGAATGGACGAGGAATCTTTGTCGCACCGTGTTGGCTCTTCGACCATCTGTTCAAGAGATCTTTCTGCAAATGATTCTAGGAACGTTTCGGTTATTAACCTATCTCTTCCACCCAACCTGAACGTGTATGTGTCCCAGCTAACCGACGGTAGGTTAAAGTCACCACCCACGATCAATATATGTCCTTGAAATTTTTTGTAAATGTTATTAAGCGACTCCCTGAAGTATTCCGCGTTAGCTAAATCAGAATCCGGAGGTCGATAAAATGACCCGAGTATGAACTTTAAATTTTTGCCAATTTTTACCTTGACCCATATTAACTCGCAAAAATTTTCCGTTTCAGTTACGACAGAGCAATTAACGGTTTTACTTACGACCACGAACACACCCCCGCCCATTGAGACAGTTCTGTCCTTCCGAAAAACATTGAAATGAGGGCCAAATACTTCGCTAGATTCAACTTCAGGCGTCAACCAGCTCTCGGTTCCAAGTATTATATCGACATCATTAGTCGCAACTGAGGCGTGAAAATCCGCTACTTTCCCTCTAATACTCCGACAATTTAGTACCATTATCCTTAGCTGCTTCGTATTGTTATTTGTGGAGTCTAAAATAGCATTTTTCATACTCGCACTCTGACGGTAAACGGGTGAAGTAATTGGAGCTTTAATATTAAAATTATTCGCGCCATCCCTACCGGGACCAGCTTCTATGTTGTCAGCACATCCTCTTCGGTGAAATGAAGGATCCTCGGGCCTCACGCTGTTCCTAAAAAATAATTCATATCAAGGCGGTTCCAAATTTTAGCAGCCACCTTGGACGCCATTCTAGGTGTGTAGTGGACGCCCGACCTGTCAAATGCGTCCCAGCTGGCAGCTATCATCGGACGAAGGTCGACGAAGCCCCAGTTGTTTTTGCGACACAGCTCCTGCAAATTACTATTTAAATTAAAGATCTTCCACCACACAGCCTCCCCACAATCGACACGCGGCACCACACTGCAAATTGAGAACTGTAATGAAACAATTTTCCCGGGCGGCTTCATACGCCTTTCGGCCCAACTTGTCCATGGATTTAACTATATCTGGAACAGAAACACGACACGAGTCATTAGTGCCGACGTGCGCAGCTACTCTTAACTGACGGCAGTTCGATTCCCTAATCGCTTTTGGAATGGCCTCCATGACACGTGGTACGGTTGCTCCTGAAAGAGAAACGGAATGAACGTTAGTATGAGGATCTGCACCGTTCTTCGTGGCTAATTCCCGTAGCGGTTTCTCCAGCCGTCGCACGTTGGAGCTGCCAATGACCAGTAAACCTTTTCCTGGCAAGGCTCGGGGTCTGCGGGTAAATCTTCCCTGCTGCTCTTCTGGGCCATTCGCGCTTGAATCTACAACTTCCTGCAACACCGAAAACGCGTTACTTAGGGGCAAGGTATCATTTTCCCTTCGGCTAATTGGGAATTTCGACGCCTTTCTCCGATCAACACGATGCCAGACGTTTTCTGCAACTGGAACCTGAAAATCAAAACTTGCCGGTTCCACTACAGTTGGCTGCGGAATTTCTTCGACGCACTGCCGCTCCTCGTCTAGGATGCTCCATACCTGCGCTTGAAGAGACGCCATAGTATTAAGAATCTCCTCGAGAACCAGACGCCTACCAGAACACTTTGCACAAGCCATGTCACCTGAAACAGACAAAAACCGAACTACAGATGAATACACAAAAATCGGCGACCGCTACTAACGGCTGCTAAGGCTCGTGGCTACTGCTGCTACGGCTGCGAAGGCTCAACTGACTGGCACACTACCTAAACAGGAAATATACAAAGATAACGACAAAAACTAGCACAATTCAAATCACACACAAAAGTTGACTACTGCTGCTGAGGCTCAGCTGACTGGCACACTACCTAAACAGGAAATATCCAAAGATATCGACAAACACTAGCACAATTCAAATCACACACAAAAGTTGGCTACGGCTGCGGAGGCTCAACTGACTGGCACACTACATAAACAGGCAATATACAAAGATAACGACAAAAACTAGCACAATTCAAATCACACACAGAAGTTGGCTACTGCTGCGACGGTTGCTCGACTGCTGACTCACTGCCTACACAGAAAATTCAAAGATAAAAACAAAGTCTATCTTGCACACTTTAGATTAAAACACAAGAAAGTCGATGACTGCTGCTCACGGCGGCGGTTGCTCGACTGCTGACTCACTGCCTACACAGAAAATTCAAAGATAAAAACAAAGTCTAACTAGCACACATTAGATTAAAACAAGAAAGTCGACGTCTGCTGCTCACGGCGGCGGTTGCTCGACTGCTGACTCACTGCTAACACAGAAAATTCAAAGATATAAACAAAGTCTATCTAGCACACTTTAGATTAAACACACAAGAAAGTCGACGTCTGCTGCTCACGGCGGCGGTTGCTCGACTGCTGACTCACTGCCTACACAGAAAATTCAAAGATAAAAACAAAGTCTAACTAGCACACTTTAGATTAAACACACAAGAAAGTCAACGTCTGCTGCTCACGGCGGCTAGTGTCCAGTAGGTAACGCCTTTAAAAAATGTTTACGGTTTAAAACACGTACTTCGCTTTTTTCCTCCATAGCTTCACTCATCTTTCGTCTAATAAACAGAACAGACGGTTAAACTGGGAAGTTAGTTAGCAGACTAAGGCAAATCTAGCAGGGGAAATTGTTTCTGCCCTTCACGTTGGCTCAACTTCGTTAATTTCACTTCACTACAATGACTCTAGTTACCTCAGGGCAGCAATGCAGTTGTTTTGACAGTAATTCAGATAATTAACCGTAATATTTCCTGCTAATTAAATGAGTAAAATACTTGGTCCCGGGCAGCGACTGACTACAGGATAAGAGTGCAGGGAAATTCGAGGCAGAGTCCGCAGAACTCGGGCTAACGAGGCCTGGGAATTCCAGCTCCCCGACTGCTCGTTCGGGTTTTCTCGGCAGAAGCCAGCGAGTGGATGGAACTCACGATATCTGCGGACGCGCGGGAAAGACGAGTTATCAAACGAGGTTATTACGCACTGTACGAAGTTGCAGTCGTAATGAGAAACCTGCTATATAGGCTTACACTCGTGGACCATCCACAGCTCACAATCGTTATACTAAAAGTATGTTGGTAACAGAATACAACATAATGCGGAGTTAGGTATCTATTACTTTAATTATAGTTTGAATGTGCAATATGTTTTGCCATCGTGTTTTGCTGGACTCTGATTTCCACTTGCAGTGGTCATACGTGACGCTCATATATTAATAACTTGCCAACCCGGTAATGCTTCGCTATTGCTAGATTTCGGTATAATACACACACACACACACATTATTATTATTATTATTATTATTATTTGCTGTCATCAGTCTTTCGACTGGTTTTATGCAATCCTCCATCCCTTCCTATCTTGTGCTAACCTCTTCATCTCTACATATCCCTTACAACCCACGTCCTCAATTATCTGCTTCATATATTCTAATCTCTGTCTTCCTCTACAGTTCTTACCTTCGACCGTTCCCTCCACCAGCAAATTAACCAATCCAGCATGTTTCAAAATATGATCTACCACCCTGTCTCTTCTTTCTGTAAGCTTTTTCCACAAACTTCTTTCCTCGCCCATCATTTACAAAACTCGTTCATTTCGTACTTTTTCTGTCCATTTAATTTTCAGCATTCTTCTGTACCACCAAATTCCAAATGCTTCAATTTTCTTTCTTTCTGGTTTTTCCTAAAGTCCATGTTTCGCTACCATAAAGTGCTGTGCTCCACACATAGTGTGTATATATATGGACTAAACGAATACAATTGCAAATTTGAAGTCATTCGTAAGCATGTCGTATGTTTTTCAAAACGGTGTATCTTTCATTTAAAAAAAAAAAAAAAAAAAAAAAAAAAAAAAAAAAAAAAAAAAAAAACTGCTTAACGTCTCTTAACAGCAAGGTATTTAGAGACGGGAAAGGACGGGGCAAGGAATGAGAAGGAATTCGGACATGGCCTTTTGAAGGAAGCATCCGGGCATTTGCCTGGAGTGATTTGGGAAACCATGGAAAACCCAAATCTGGATGCCCGGACGGGGATTCGAACCGCCATCCTCCCGAACGCGAGGCCAGAACGCTAACCGTTACACCACCACGCTCGGTAAAACGGTGTATCGATAAATGCATTGAAGATAAGTATTAATTATATATTACACAGTTTATGTAAGAAATAGAAATGAATTGTGTATTTGAAGATCAAAGGAAAGTTGAATGTATTATTCGAGAAAATAGGTAAGTAAATATTTAATGATATTGAGACCAGGATTTTTCAAATATTAAGGCCTTGGATGCGTACCAGACATTGAGAGCCAGAAAGAAGAAATTCAAGTTAATGGTAAATGTCTGGTAAGTGCAAAAAGGTAAAACCCAGAATAAAAAATACGTGAGCGTGTTGAGACAGCCGTCACGTACACCAGAAAACAAGGGAAAGCGCTTGCACATACTAACCGAGGGGTACCTCTAATTTACAAAAATTGTTATGAAAAAAATCCATCAGAAATCAAGTTTAACTTTTTTATTTTAGCATTGCGAACTAAATTAAAATTGAGAAGTAACGAAACATAAATAGACTGTTGATATGTGACATAATCATTTGCACTTTTTTTCTCTCCATCACTTAATCCTTAAAAAAAAGCTGTTCCGTAATTCAAATGACTACAGCAACCAGGACGATACTAGAAAGGCAAGCAGCAGTTGTCAGTGTAAAACACGCCACGCGGTCTAATAACGTGAAACAGTTCGCGAGCGAAGCCTCGGGCACTGGTTGACAGTTGTCCTGTATAACCGTCGCCAAATGTCGCCGTCAAGTTCTTTGGCAGTAACTGCTGCTGGCTGCAATCTGCCACTACGTCAAAGTCGATTGTCAACGACAGTAAAACTTTTACGTCTCCAACCGCCGCATCAGGGCGAAGTTCGCGATAAATCCTTTGACCTTCCGTGTCAATTTCCCTGATAATCCAGCCGTCAAAACCACCCGGCCCTCACTAGAAGTGTTATGCTGCGAACCAAACGCTGTCCCACCGTTGAGCATCAGTTTTATGTGCTTCCCAATGCAGTAACTGGAATCGTATAACGTTGTGTTACGACGCTTAACATTGAAGAGCTTTCTTTTTAGCTGGCAGTCCTCGACTCGAGGAAGTGAAATGGACACGTCAAGGCTGGCTTTTGAAGATAAGCGCCGCAACGGACGTCTTGTATAACAATTCATCCTAACTCCAGTTATTCAAATTGGAGACGTGTTATAGGAATGCCCTCCAGCCATGCAGCAGCAGCCGGAGCATTTTCTGCTTGTACTTTTATGAAGCAGTTATTGTGGAGGTTATTGTCCATAGACATTTCTTCCTATTTGTTAGTGTATTGTGTCTATACTTTATGTTTGTCTTAATGTTTGCTCCTTATTTATCTTATATTAGGATTGCTAATGGCCTTGTGTGTTTGTCGTAACCTGTATTACAGTTACCAAGACTAGCGATGACGGAGTTTGTTGACTTCGCTGCTGTTCTGTACAACTTTTCGGTGATGTTCTTTATTCTTTCAGCGAGTTGTGAGATGCCTGCAGCTGTGTGCAGCTCTACTGTGGGAAACAGGGTTGGTACATGGACAGCCCTCCGTAACGCCCTGTTTTGCATAGTTTGTAGTCTGGCCAGGGAAGTTTTGGAGGCGTACCCCACACAGGGCACGCATACTCAATAACTGGTCTGACCAGACTGCAGAAGACGTTTACGCCAACGCTGGGAGCCAGCATACTCTCCCTGTTGAGAACAGAGTATAGTTGCTGGAGACGAGCTGCTACTCGACATCAGAGATCTTCCATATGTCGAGACCATGTGAGCCGTCTGTCCAACGTCACCCCGAGGTATTTTACCGTGGGTGACCATTCAGTTTCTTCCCCATTTAGTGAGAGTGTTGGGGTAGGATCTCGTCAACATTATTGCTTGGGTTTTTGATGCATTTAACGTAATTCTCTTCCTTCTCGCCCGACCTAGGATTTGCTGGAGAACTTCCTGGAGCCTGCGAATTGCGGCTGCTTTAGCACTGTGGGCGATAAAGAAGGCAGCGTCATCTGCATAAAGTGCTGTTCGTACTGATGCTGGGGCCGGCATATTTGCTGTGCACAAGTTGTACAGCACTGGTCCCAGCACAGAACCTTGTGGGAAGCCTGCATTTATGGGTTGTCGAGTTGAGAGGTCATCTCCCACTTTCCCCCGGAAGGTCCTTCCGCATAGATAGCTGCGCAGTAGTTTGACGAGCTGTCCCAGGATTCCTTGCTGGTAAAATTTATAGAGAAGTCCTTTATGCCAGACGGCATCAAAGGCTCGCGCAACGTCTAGTAAGACGAGTGGGCAGTACGCGCGATAGCTGAATGCTGTGGACTCCAGCCATGCGAACACCCGAGGTGTATTTATGCACGATTGTGTACCGCTGACAAGGAAAGCTTTCGCAGAATCTGCTGGACGAGAGGGGCCACGGATTCTCGAACAACCAGTCGTGGAGTGTTACAGGAAATGTGTGGTATTATCGTTAACACAGTGTTGTCATTTGCATGGTTGGCCAATCTAGAGCGGGGACTCCTTTGGCAGCCGGGTAGAGGATTTGTTGCGGCGATTCTGCAGATGAGGTGGAGGGGACAGGGCATCTTGTTTTCTGATTCATTCAGCCAACCATTCCGACCACCTCTGACAACTTACCCGACGGCCGAAGCGAAGTGACTCTGCACGTGTCTCCCTGGCAAGTGGGAAGGGGAGCTGCCTTCACAGCTTTCATCCTACGTCTCTGCCCAGTGGTAACATGACATCTAAAACTCTCTACCCAGACTACAATGCCCCAAGACAGAATTACATGACATGTAATACACTAAACTTCACTAAACTTATTTAACGGTGTCCAAGTTCAATCAACTTCAATAAATGAAAAAATTGTACTTTTAACGATAACTCAGATTGTAAAAAAAAAAAAACCTTGTTCAAGCTATGCAGTATAATCTAGTATTTGAATATCCATTCATTACAATTTTTAGTCAATTTATCCCTTACACAGTCTTGTCACGTTAAAAGTTTTTGCCCTCGAGTAATAATAAAATTAATTAACAATATGGAACATTATATTTGGCACCAAACGTGGTGCTTCCACAGGAATATTCGCAAGTTCTAATGTTGTTGTGAACAAGTAACATAATGAAAGAATGTAGGCTTTCTCGGTGAGTAAGTTGCGTAAAATCTTTTAGGGCTTTCCACCGAGATAGCGCGTCAGTAAAAATATATAGTGACCTTTCAGAGCCTACCTCTGGCTCCATCTTCCGGCAAAGTTAGACGAGCGGCCTGCTGGGAATGTGCGGCGCGAGCCTGGTATGTGACCACTGAGAGACTGACGGACAGACGAGCTGGCCGGCTGCAATCAAGCTGCCACAGTTAACGCCACACTGGACAACTCGGAGTTAACTTCCGTCACAAGCCTGCTACTAGTGCTAACCGCCTCTCTGATTAAATGACTAGGTGGCCCTGCGGAAAATGATATACGATGAATAGTGAGGCTGGAGGTTAGTAGTAAGAAGAACCGGAAATACTGTAGCCATTATTTACTAGTCAGCTGAAACAGATACGTGGCAAAACACTTGCAACGTTTTACGAAACAATTAGAAATGATGAAATGTTTCACCAACAGAAACAAAAATATCCGAAAAACTCCTTAACCTAAATATATATATATATATATATGATGTGCTTCTATCTAGCGGTAATGCGTTTACTCTTTATCGACGACAGCGCAGACTACCAGCTAGACTCTGAACTACCGCATACGAGGGTCCTTGAGCGTTCGTCATTTTGCCATTTACGAGTTGAATTTCAAAAAATTCCTTTCTCTATTAATGATGTTATCAAAGCGGAGAACTTGATTTTTAAAATTATAACTCGTTTATGGATTTTCGTTAAGTATGGATGGTAGGTTGCAAAAAAAAACTTTTAGAAATATTGTATACTGTTCTTTCCCGTTATATCAATGGCTTTTGAGATATCTTCATTTACTGCTTTACTGTTCGTCGACGTCGGCGTGATTATACCCGGAAGAGGATGGGGGCCAGGTTTGAGAAGGAGTTCGGCTACGGCAATTTACGGGAACCATCACGTACGTTCCCTTCGTATGATTTCGGGAAAACGTGAAATACTGTAATCTGAATGGTCGGTTGGGGTTCAAACCAGCGTCCTCCCGACGTCAGGCTCCAACTTAACCCACAAGTAGTCTCAGTTTGACCTTTCCAGTGGTGCTGCTCAATTCATGCGCTCACATGACTGATACAAAGAAACCAGTTATTAAACCGACTTCCGTTTTTAACTGCAGCACAAATCTACTCGGTATTATTGCTGCAGTTTAGAGCGGTCAAAATACTCATTTCTCCTCCAGGATTAAACCTCATTCATGCCAGAACTGATAGAGCCGGAAATTTGGAAGATAAACAATCGCGCCACAAGCATCGAACATTTCCGGAAAACTGCGAACAATTTCGTCCGTTAATCGCTGGTGTATTGTCCGCCTAAAACAATGTCGGGGACAGCCCGAAACTACTTTAAATACACCCGATAAAACCAAAGGCCATAACATTCTAGTCTTCCGTAAAGGAAAACGGCAGTTAAGAAAAAAAGTGGACGGCAGATCCTGTAATATTACATCAGTTACGTCTACAGCAGTTGAGGAATTACTGCTGCATTTGAAGGTTATTAGAAGTATTGAAGAGACACAGAGATGATCTAACATATACGAGAGGTTATCAGAAAGTCAGGTCACAACGCCTGGAGTGTCGTCCGTTATAGATAAATTAGTAATATGCCGTAATTCTGCATGCGTTTGACAACTGTGCATGGTTTCAGCCACCCGCCATCTACAGCGCTAGTTGCAGGTAAACACAAATGGTTACTCGTTTGGAAAAACTGGCATCGCGAAGAAATCCGCTCAGTTATTCGATTTAAGTGGGCGAAACATGTAACGGCGGCTGACATTCACCGGCAACTGGTAGAGGTTTACAGCGACATGTCACAAAATGGTATCGAACGTTTGCGGCCGGTAGAGAAAACGTCACCGACGAGGATCGCAGTGGCCGACCAAACATGGCATCAATAGATTTGAACAAGGCTCGCATCGAGTAAGGAGGATCATGTTACAGCATATGACGGTAGATTTGCGAATGTCGTTCAGAAGCGTTCGTCACGTTGTTTATGATTTTGTGCAGTATCAGAAAGTTTGTTCCACAAAATCTGTTTAACCAACACAAGGATAAGCGCATGGGAGCAAATCTGGATCCTTTGCAACAGTTCTACACTGGAGTAAACAGTTATGCTCAAGACATCGTCACGGGTGATGGATGAAACATGGATCCACCACCACCCCCCAGCAGTAAGCGGTCATCAATGTAGTGCAAACACCGCTCCTCTCCAAAGACAATAAGGTGACGAAATCTGCAGGGAAGGTGGTAGCGACAGTGGTTTGGGACAGAAGGGGGTTTCATACTCATATTTTATGAAAACGGGACACACATACTGTGATACTTAGACACCACTGAACAAAGCAGTCAGGAGGAAACGGCCAGGACTTCTCAACGAGGGCGTCATCTTCCTTCACGACAACGCGCTGCCTCACACAGCCCAGAAGACCACCAAGCTGTTGCAGCGGTTTCAGTCATCAAGGATCACCTAGGAGGCCAACGAGTCTCTTCAGACGAGAAGGTGAAACACTTCGCGACAACCTGGCAGAACGTGCAAGGTGTGACATATACGCCACATGTAACCAACCCACCCCGAGCCATAATATTTGCTAATTACAGTTGTTTATTTTAAAGTTATTTATAAATTTTCTGTTCTATTGCAATAATGATTCAAACAGTAATCATGTAGCCTTGTTTCGGAACTCGGAGAATCCATTGTTGTTGCGCCAAAGAAAGGCTCACCAGCCAGCTTGCCGCGCAGTACAATACACTCGTTAAATAGCTACATTACATTCAGTGCAATTCGCCCAAGGCCACCGAACAGAATAGTCATGGCATGGGTTTGTAGGGAATGAGGCAGCAGCCTCGACTGTATGATTGACTGGTTTGAAAGCTGTACATAGATTTTTGATAGTATGTAAAGAACATTGTGAAGAATTTGTGATTTAATTTGTTTTCCAACAAGAACGTAATTAATGAAGGTAATTGGTACACTGTATTATTATTTGTACAATAATAATCCCTCTCACTGAAATATTTAAGAGAAAGCACTGTATTGATAAAAGAATAAGAAAGTAAATTAAAATGAGTTTAAAAGATTTTGTTGTTTTCGCAGCCATCATACTATACTAATATAATATAATTTCCTTACGGGATTAATGCTGCGTTGAATACTCCTTCTTCTTCCCAACGTTTCGACCATGGCTTAGGTCTTCATCAGGGACAGTCTCGAGTAGATCACAGTCTGTAGCAGAATCGGTAGACGGCACCTGATAAAGACCTAAGCCGTGGTCGAAACGTTGGGAAGAAGGAGTATTCAACGCAGCATTAATCCGGTAAGCAAATTATATTATATTAGTATAAAGTGAGTTTTGCTTTGAGAGAAGTGGGAGGAGAAGACAACCTGCTTGTACGCTCGAAACAGAAGAGGGCCATCTGTTAGAAGCCAGTGTAAGGAGATCGTAAACGACAGGATTTCTACCAGCAGGGAATATTCAAACTCATCCCACGAAGCAACAGGTGTCTAAACCGATATGGAGACTATGTCGAAAAATCACCTACTGTATGAACTATCAGTTTGCTGTATTGGTCGTACGTAATAAACTGTACGCGTTGTACTACAGGCTTTGTAACCTTCTGATCACCGCTCGTATTTTAATTAAGTGAAAATCACAGATGAAGAAGCTGGGAGGTGATTGGAAGCAGTGAAGTGGCGGTGCGGTGAGTGAGAGCGGGAGCTGAAGACGGCTGATCGACCGCCGCCACTGTGCACGTGTAGGCCGCCACGTGCACGGCGCCTCGCGTGACGCCGCCTCTCTCGCAAATGAAGCCGGCGCAGCGCTGTCTGTCAGACGAGCTTCATCAAGTCAGCCGAGAGGAATGCCAATACGTCGACACCACTACCTGCGCAGTTCCTTACACCCCTCGTCGCTACTCAGCTGCAAAATGGGCGACGAGGCAATACACCGCGGCCAAATTAAGTCGGCACCACACATCCAAAGCGTTTACGAACAGGCAGTATAGGGTACTGCAGTATGAATGTCAAGGGATTTAATTTTAGAAGACTATAACCTAATTCACTCTTAGAATTAGTTCCTGCGATGCGAAGAAAGTCTGGCCATATCGTAATACATGGTGACTCAAAAAGGACTTTACAACTTTGCAATGATATAGAACAGTGTTTGTCAAAGAGGGGTACGCGAACCCCTAGGGCAGGGGTGGCCAACCCAAATGATCTTGCGGGCCACTTGGGAAATGCATCATAACTCCGCGGGCCGCATATAAAATTATATATCCCCAATTTAGATTTAGACCCACTGTAGACATTTTTTTGGAGTGAAAAGTTGAAACATAATGAGTTATTATTATTGTGTTTACTATCATTCTTACATGTAAACATAGGTAATATAATAATAATGACACTAAACGCACATTTTAAATAAATATATAACACTAAAAATGATACATATAAATATAAATTAAATAAATTTTGAAAATATGGATGCACAAAAAATGTATTTTTTTAATACATTGGTTTTCACTACTGTGGCCATTATAAAATAAATATATGTTGTAAAAGTGTGACGAATCTCGCGGGCCAGAAAAATACGCAAGGCGGGCCGCGGGTTGGCCACCCCTGTCCTAGGGGTTCGCGACAGGATTTCCGTAATGGCGGACTGGCTATCTAATGCGTATAACACGCACAATGGGGGATATTGTTCATTGTCGCTAATACTGGAGCTAAAAAAAAGGGGGTCACAGTTCTTTCTCAAGGGGGTTCGCTGGGATTTTAGAAGTGGTAGTTTAAAAGTTTGAGAAACATTCATATAGAAATTTCCTAAGATACCTTACAGATTCGGTAGATGTGTCATTTTGTAGCAAATAACCTCAAGTTTGACTCACTTAGTGCATCAGTACACCATTCCGCCACTAGGAGCGCCGACATAGTGCACACTTATCCCGTTAAGAGATATAAATAATATTGGTGTACTGATCACAGTTTGCTTAACAAATACACATTACGATAACATATTATTGATTAGATGACCTAGTTTCGTGTTATGATAGCAATTTTTCCGTATTTGGTGCCTCATTTGTCACCAGCAATCATACATCGACACGCTCTAGAATTAAAAATATTTTTCTAGATAGACCCTAATAATTTTCTTGCTACATACAATCATGGGAATCACTGGTTTAGACGATTAAAAACTGCTGTTGCGAACAGATATATTAAGTTTACGTCTAAATCTGTGGGTAAAATCCATCAATGATGTGTGTTCAACACAGGTATTGTAATAGTGCACAGTAACACCATATATGCTACATTTAAAATAACCATTATATCAAAAACAGTTGTTAATAGACGGCGTTTAATTTAAAAACTTACGTGAGACATGTTTGTTAATGTGCGGGTTTTTTTTTTTTTTTTTTTTTTTTCTATAGATTATTTGATATGCTTCTGAGTGCATATTTTAAACATTCGAAGTGTTACGTGACGTAGTTACAACTATAATATTTGTGTCTGTTTTTATACATTATAAGTAAATTTTCACATTGTTTTTAAAACATTTTAAAATTATTTTAATTCAGTTCAAGGCGATATTGAGAGTGTTTTAATTATTCTAAGCGAATTTGGAGATTGACATCATCATTATAGTCAGTCTTAACGGACTTCTGGAGAAAGAGAGAGATTAACCTGATTCATCTACATCTATACTCTGCAATTCACAAATATTGTGGGTGGCAGAGGGTGCTAAGCACCAATCCTAATTCTGTGCATTCCAATCCCGAGCAGAACGAGGAAAGGAAGAATACATAAATGTATCAGTACGGCATCTAATTTCTCTAACCTTATCCCTCCTGTCATTGCGTCGTAACTAGGTTGTGTTAAGGCATTCCGATTACGCGTTCGACAACAGCACGCCGTATAGTAGGACCACCCTACAGGAGATTAATCCCAAATGTTACCACCGTGTAGTAGCGTCGATGACATTGACCCTGTTACGGTCAGATTGCACGTCTAAGTGTATGTGTTACAGTTACACTGTATCTACGCTAATATATATGCGAATGTAAGTCTGTTACGTTTTCACGAATAAACGGCTTAACCGATCTTGATGAAATTTGACAAGGAAATACTATGCATCACATGGAAGGACATATGACAGTTTCTCTGGGGACAGACAACAATTTTTTTTAATGAAATTGTGAAAACTAATGGAACAGACAGACCGATAGCGTGTATAATTCTCTATGGTATTATATCGGTCGCTCAGACTTTCTTTCTCTCGCAGTCAGTTTGTGGATTATCTATTAACAAATTTCGTGTACAGTCACAGCGTATTGGGTAGTACGAATGTGTATTTACACTACAACCGACTATTATAATGTTTATACTAAGCTAACTCACAGGTTTCTAACCCGGAAAGGCTATATATCTTAGCCTGCGACATCAACACCAAAAAGTTTGTGTAGAAAACGGTACTGACGTAAGATCTCCCGAGTCAGTGGTGTAATTTTAAACCCCTAAACAAAAATCTGTCAGAGGAACAATCGTAGGCTGTCTCTCACAGTTACCCTCCTCCCCCCCCCCTTAATTTTTTACTGTTTTTAAAGATGTTGCAAATTGGTTCACCCCACGAGAGAGAGTCACTGGTGGAATGGTAGGCGATGGCTTCCAAATCATATTATCCCCTCTCCGTTTTACGTATTTTAGATCTTTATGTATCCAATTCTACCATACGAAGTGACGACTAACAGCTAGTCCAAGATGAATGCAAGACAATTGGAGAGCCTTAGATGATCAGATTTCTCATCGCTACAAGACACAGACTCTCGATAATTACAATCAAGATTTGAAAATATGACAGTTCTCAGAGCTACAATTAAAAAGCTGATGCAAACACCAATTTACATCAATATTTTTTTTTATGGTTTTACGCCTCGTTGACGTGGAGCTCATTGGAGGCGAGAAGGAATGGGGGCATGGAACGGGAAGGAATTCGATCAAGGCCTTTTTGAAGGAAGCACTCCGGCATTTGCCTAGAGCACTCCGGCATTTGCCTAGAGTGATTTGGGAAACCTTGGATCACCCAAATCTGGATGGCCGGTGGACGATTCAAACCCACGTCCTCCCGAATGCGAGGCCAAAGCGTTACCGCTCACCCACCACACTCGGTTTACATAAAGAATAAATACGGTACCTTTTCTTTAAAAAAGAAAAGTGCTCCCTCTTTGCAAAGTTTGTTTAGAAATATAACCCACTATTCCACCACGTATAAGCTGATAACACTGCCTCGTAACATATGGAGTGGACTAAGTAGCCCGCATGACAAATGTAGTACTGTGTGTTTGGAAAGAAACGACTTGTCCATAAATCCCACATAGTTTACGAACACAGCATGTCCGGCTCAGACAGAAGAGGACACAAAATTACTAGCGTGTAACACGACACTGCGGCAGCAAGCCACTACAAACACTGTCGGGGACGTACTCCACACTGCTGCCAACATAAATACTGCAGCCGCCGCGGCCGTCAGGAATGCGAGGAGACCAACTGCCAGGATACAGAGTAAGCCGACAGGCAGCTATGAACTAAAACTATGACGACGCTAATAAGGGGACGTACAATAATCACGTGAGGGGTTTTTCTTATATTTTGAATTCTTCCCCTCCCTTGGTGAGATATGGTAAGATGCGTTGGGACACCCTCCCCCCTCTCCCCTCACTTGAAGTTTACCTTATAATTTTAATTTTTACATTATTAAATTTATTTGAAATTTTATGAATTTTGCTTCATGCAATTAAATACCCAAGAGTTATTACTGATGTCTTCTATGCATTACATTTTTTCCATGAAATAAGATGACGTGAGATTTTTATTTACCCCCCCTCCCCAAATCTTTTTTTTTTTAACTGCTTTACGTCTCTTTTTAAGTCTTTAGAGACTTGAAAGGATGGAGGGTAAGGATGGGGGCAAGGAATGGGAAGGAATTCGGCCATGGCCTTTTGAAGGAAGCATCCCGGCATTTGCCTGGAGTGATTTGGGGAAACCATGGAAAACCCAAATCTGGATGCCCGGACGGGGATTCGAACCGACGTCCTCCAGAATGCGAGGCGGGAACTCCCCAAATCAAAGGAGATTTGCCGAGATTTTGCCGGACCCCCACCCCACCTATTTTTGAGTCACGTAATCAATGGAAGTCCCCTAATGGAGAGACCAATATGCAACCGCATCACAAATTTCTGCGAGGAACGAAACTAGTTTTCAAATTGACAACATGGCTTTAGGCAAGGATGTTCACATCAGTCTCAGTGAGCTATATGCAACATATTTCGGATGAAATGGACAAGGCAGGCCAAACTGGGGGGGAGATCTTTCTAAGTCATTTGACAGAGTGAGCCATAAAATGTTGGTAAATAAGATAAAAGCCAACGGACTGGCTGAGAAAGTAATTTGCGGTGTAAAAGAATTTTTAAATTCGGTCGACTGGTTAAAAATTGAACAGGTTTAGGAAGTTAATTTGGCACGGTACGATCAATGGCAACCTGCAATGAAAAGTTCAAGACCATTTTCAGGAGTACAAAGTGAACAATTGAGTTACTGATATGCTCGATTCCCTGAAGTATATGGGTGTAACAGTTCAACGCAACATGAAGTGGGAGCTGCACATAACTTATGTTGCAGGTAGAGAGGTGTCGATTGACTTTATTGGTAAACATCCGAACACAACCTTTTGTTTAAGAAATACTTCTTTCACCAAGCTGTTTGGGTCGTAATGACCGTTGAGATAAAAATAGATAAATTACGTGTCGTATAGATGCTTAAATTTCATCCCTCATGCTTTGCACGATTGGAATGCACAGAGGAAAACACTCCCTGCCACCCACAATTTGGGGAACTGTATAGATGTAGATAGCAAGTTATATTTTATGCCGACTATCGCTTCTTCACTTCAATGAAACACTCAAAATTCTTCTCCAAAAAATCGTAGAGACTTAAACGTCAATATGTGCCCCCTTTTGATGCCCCTTCAGATCCTGTATTTGATACCTATAATGTAGGAACCATACTGTCCCACCATACTAAGGTATTTAGAGAATGAATTATTGTTGTGTTCTACAGAGACTTCTTAAAATTCTTGCTTTCGCCAATTTATGACTATTTCTTCTATCCACTTCGTCCTCCAGTTTACAGATTGCTGCCGTTGGTCCCCAAAGGAAACTGATTACTACTGTTCTTGAATGAATTAAATAGTTCTACAAATGACAACACTGACCATTCTGTTTTCAATTCAGTATTATTATTATTATTACTAGTTTGAGTTCTAAGATAAAATAAGGCACCAGACTTCTCCAAAGATACTAAAGCACAAACATACCAATATGCCAGTGATTGAAAGCACAAACAAAATTTCTGACAACGCTCGTTCAAACAGACACAACAGAAAAATCCAGAACAACACAAAGAAAGCCGGTCGATGTTTCTCGAACGGCGACAATGCAGCCAAAACGGTTAAAACCACATTAAAACAATCAAAATTACTACAAAATCATTCACAATCATCGTGAAATACACGGAAATGAAAATTAAACATATTTACACAAAATTATCAACGTAAACCAGTCTAAACAGTTAAGAATTGTCCTCCGAACGTTGTGTCTCACATCAATACCTACAATTACAAACTTTTAATTAATGTTTGATGCATAATACTGTCCTTGAACACATTACATATCGATTTATTTAGATCTTTTAACAACGTTTCGGCAACTGCCATCGTTGCCTTCATCAGGTTAGCTCTTACATACAAGGACAAGACACTGTTAAAAGATCTAAATAAATCAATTAACCGGCAGAAAACCCGAGAGTTATTTATTTCAACAATACGCCTGGAAAAACTAAAATGCCACATTACATATCATCTACACATTTTCTCTCTATAGTATGAAGTTCATTTACATTACGAATATACACAAATTCAAAATTAATCCGCTAATAACCTCGATGTCGACGCGCCCTAAAACAACAACACAATCACATTAAAAATATACAAATCTATAGTTAATCAAGTCCCATCTTGCTATTCTTAAAATAAATTTCAAAAAAGGATGGGTCTAAGGGCTGTTTAACGCCCTGTCGATTTCCACATTATAAAGGAATTTTCCAAGACTGCAAAAGAAATAAATGAATCGATTTAAAAAATATAAAAAATGGCCTCCCCAATATCAAGCGCAACGTAAGGATTTCCATTTGACCTATGTATTTGCAAATGTAACAGCCAGGTACCTGCCTAACATCCAGCCGAGGTACGACTCAGAATAAATTTCAATAAACGTTGTTCAAACGGTAAAGTGATTTGAGTGGGCACCGAAATGGAACGGAACCTAGTTACAGCTGCACGAAGTGTTTGATCCCAAAATGAATTCAATTTCCGACTGATCAAACACACTGCTAAACGAGACAACCTTACGAATGGCTGCCATTCTAGTATGAAATTAAAAACTTGCGGTGGAATTTCTAGACCGCCTCTGATTTCATTTCCGGTATTACAGAACCTTGGAGAGCGGCCAGGAACGAGCCGATACAGGATTAAAGAATTTTTTTTTTACTTATGGCTTTTCGCCTCGTCGAGGTCGAAGTCATTAGAGGCGGGATGGGACTGGGGACAAGGAATTCCATAGCCTTTCTGAAGGAAGCATCCCGGCATTTGCCTGGAGTGGTTTGGGGAAACGATGAAAAACCGAAATTTGGATGCCCGGAGGGAGATTCGAACCGGCGTCCTCTTGAATTAAAGAAACTACTTTTCTGCCGATCCTGCAGGTTGAGCGGTAACGTTTGGACCCTGTATCTGGAAGGGCAAAGCTTCAAAACCCGGTCTGGCTATCCAGATTTCGTTTCCCAGTGCCTCCCCAACATCACTCTAGGCGGAGTGTTCCTTCAAAATGTCATGGCGTGTTGAAGGAACCACACCGACATTTGCAAGGAATGATTTCTGGAAACTTTTAGAAACCCGAAATCTCTACAGTCGGAGGGGAGTTCAAACCCACGTCCTTCTGAAGACAGCGCTTTACCACTCATCCACCACACTACGTGAATCTGTGGACAAGGCTTTAAGTTCCAGTTATGACGGATACGATTTATTTTATATTAGTCGCAAAAACTACCTAATTAACAACTTTAAATCGATGGGTCGTTATTCTCGAATCGGTAAAAGAAAATAAAAAAATTGTCGGAGATGGTAGAAATAAAGATCAAGACCTTTGATATTTCAGAATACAGCGACAGGAGAACTTGCTTTGTATATTACAGAAGGGATGCTTCATCCTGTTTTTATTTACTTGTTTCTTTTTTATTTCATTTTTCCCTTTCCCGCCGATGAGATGCCAGATAAGATACCCATTAATTTGACGTCGGGGCCATTAGATGCAGGAAAGGACGAGGTACAGAGAACGGGAAGGAATTCGACCACGGCCTTATGACGGAAGAATCACAGAATTCGCCTGAAGTGATTTGGTAGAAACCATGGAAAACTGAAATTTGGATGGCCGGACGGGAATTCGAACCATCGTCCTCCAAATATGTGTTCAGAGCGTTATATCTCACCCTCCATGCACGGGTCGACTCTTCGATTTGGCACTTAGAACTGAAAGCTCTGATCGTGATAGTGATGATAGATTGAGCAGTCGGAAATATGCGGTAACTCCTTAATAGTACGGAAATGAAGACGACGAAGGAACAGCAGAACAGTTCTAACGATGTAGAATGACTCTGTCTCGACCGCGGAAGTCCATCTACACCGAAGACCGAAAGAAACTGGTACACCTGCCTAATATCGCAGAAGTGCCGCAACACGACTTGGCATGGACTCGACTAATGTCTGAAGTAGTGCTGGAGGGAATTGGCACCATACATCCTGCAGGGCTGTCCATAAATCCGCAAGAGTACGAGGGCGTAGAGATCTCTTCTGAACGGCACGTTGCAAGGCATCCCAGATATGCTCGATAATGTTCACATGTTTGGTAGCCAGCGGAACTGTTTAAACTCAGAAGAGTGTTCCTGGAGCAACTCTGTAGCAATTCTGGACGTGTGGGGAATCTCATTGTCCTGCTGAAATTGCCCAAGTCCGTCTGAATGCACAATGGACTTGAATTAATGCAGATGATCAGCCAGGATGCGTACGTACGTGTCACCTGTCAGAGTCGTATCTAGACGTATCAGTGGTTCCATGTCACTCCAACTGCACATGTCACTCCAACTGCACACGCCCCACACCATTACAGAGCCTCCACCAACTTGAACAGTCCCCTGCTGACATGCAGGGTCAATGCATTCATGAGGTTGTTTCCATAACCGCACACGTCCATCCGCTCGATAAAATTGGAAACGAGACTCGTTAGACTAGGCAACATGTTTCCAATCATCAACAGTCCAATGTCGGTGCTGACGGGCCAAGGCGAGGCGCAAAGCTTTGTGTCGTGCACTCAGCAAGGTAAACGAGTGGGCCTTCTGCTCCGAAAGCCCATATCGATGATGTTTCGTTGAATGGTTCACACGCTGACACTTGTTGATTGACCAGCATTGAAATCCGCACCAATTTGCGGAAGGGTTGCCGTACTGTAACGTTGAACAATTCCCTTCATTCGTTGTAGGTCCCGTTCTTGCAGGATCTTTTTCCGGCCGCAGCGATGAAAAGGATTTGATGTTTTACTGAATTCCCGATAATCACGGTGCAGTCCGGAAATGGTCGTACGGGAAAATCCCCAATTCATCGCTACCTCGGAGATGCTGTGTTCCATCTCTCGTGCGCAGACTATAACAGCACGTTCAAACTCACTTAAATCGTGATAACCTGCCATTGTAGCAGCAGCAACCGATCTAACGCCTGCGCCTGACACATGTTGTCTTATATAGGCGTTGCCGACCACAGCGCCGTACTCTGAGTGTTTACATATCTCTGTGTTTGCATACGCATGCCTATACCAGATTCTTTGGCTCTTCAGTGTATAAAGGGCACCCACGCTCTAGTGTTTGATTTACCATCGTCGTTTGTTGTAAATAGTTCTATGAAGGTGGGCAGGCTGTATGCTAGCTCTTAAACAACATATGCAGCACGACCAGCGTCATCACGACATAGCACAGCAATGCTAACGCCCCCACCTCCTGAGCCTTATGAGGCAAGACTAACTGCACCCCTATGGACAGGTGCACTTAGTTTAACTAGATAACCGAAGCCAATTATCCAAATGGCCAACTCAGATTTTCGCCTCCTCCTCTGCAAACATGCAACACTGATGGACTCAAGACCACTTTCAATCAAATTCCGTGTTAGGTTTTTATCTGGTATTACGGCCCGTCGAAATAGAGGTGATTAGAGCCGTGTAGGATGGAGACATGGAGTTCGGCCACGGCCATTTAAACGAACCATCCCGGCGTTCACCTGGAGCGATTTGGGGAAACCACGGAAAACCGAAATCGGGATGGGCGCAGGGGGATTCGAACCCGCGTCCTACTGAATGCGAGGTCCGAGCGTTACGTTACTAATCTTAATTTCTGCGCAGTCAAAGTTAAACTCATTTGCTAAGGCACTTAGTATTTCGTCATAGGAGTAACTAGTTTCGTTCTTCTTTCTTCAGTTTCCTAGCCCTTTTTCCACACAGCTTTATCTTTTCTTGGCACTGAACGAAACATACCGATCTATTTTTAATTTTCATTGTAAACATCACCCAGTTTAGCTTCCAAAGTTATTAAGTTTGTCTTTCCGAACGATGAGAGGGTTTCAAGTAACTTTTCCTTCGAAGTGTCACACGCGAATGAACCCAGGACTTCAACGTGAAGTGCGAAGGAGAATTCACATGTGGCTATTGCCCTGACCGCTCACATAACAATAGGTCTTTTTTAGGTAAGGGTGTCAGGGATTGGAATGAGTTACCAAGGGAAATGATGAATAAATTACCGAAAACGCTGACAGACTTTAAAGTTAAAATTTGTAGGGGGCAAATGTAGGTGGATGCAGGATAGGGGGAAGATGGGTGTGTAGGGAAATTACCACCCGAGCGTGTGCTCCATTGCAATTAAATTTAAAAAAAATTATAGCGCGTACGCACAATATTGCTTCCTCATTTTGCGTTCTACGTTGCCATACATCAATACAATGAACACTTGTAATAACTTTTTGGAAGCGAGAATACAATATTTATGCGAATTTCGCTATCATCCCAGTTATTCGTATTTTGTGAGTTAATTTCACACACTGCTGTAAGCAATAGCGGTGACTATCGTCATGGAATCATCCTCTGCATACCTGATATGAAAACTAGAAAGGGTCAAAGAAGCGCTGCTAGATTTGTCCATGGAAATTATCTTAGAACTAAGTCGGTAATGACATGATAAAGGAAGTGCATTGTGAAAAGTTGTAACATAGGACTATGTCAGAGAGACTGGTGGATATTTACAGAGCTACGTGGACGAGTGGTAATGCTGCAGTCTGGTATTAGGAAGGACGAGGGTTTGAATCCTCGTCCAGCCATCCAGATTTCTGCTTTTACTGATTTCCCGAAATTACTCAGGATGAATGCTGGGATGGTTCCTTCAAATCGTCGCGACTGAATTGGTTTCCGTTCGTTGGTTCTCTGCCTCTAACGACCTCGATACCGACGGGTCTTAAAGCCATAAGCAAAAAAAAAAAAAGTTTGATATTTATAAGGAATCTTGAAGATGAAGTGCGGGTGGATGTTAAAAGAAATTCGGAGCAGTATGTGGAGCGGGAAAAAAACCCACTTTATTCACCATAAGAGGAGGAAAAAGATATGCTGGGAGCAGGAACTGGGAATGAAATATAGTACGGATGGAGGTGCTGAATCAAACGCTGCCAGCAACGAAAGAATTAAGAGAGAAAATGAAGACGGGAAATACGCAGATGGCTAGAGAAATTGCCACCGCAGCAAAATCTCTACCGCAGTAATAAATTATCTTAACCCAGTACCAGTACTTACGCCGTAGCAGATTAAAACATTTAAAATTACTTATTCCTTACTTCATCATGTCGGCAGTGTAGTGACAAAGCCCAATGTATCAAATGCCTACTGTGTACTACCGATCCCCTTACTGACACCTGTTCATTGTACTATCCGAACTAGAAATCATCCATTATTTCCAGCTTATCAGGAAAGTGCAAAATGTGTCCGAGAATAACAACAAATCTACCTAGTTACAGCTCGCCTTAAGGACTTTTTTTTTGCTTATTTCTTCACGTCTCGTGTACACAGGCCTTTATGGCAGGGGTGGCCAACCCGCGGCCCGCGAGATTCATCAAACTTTTACAAAATATATTTATTTTATAATGGCAAAAGTAGTGAAAACCAAAATATTAAAAAAATACATTATTTCTCCATCCATATTTTCAAGATTTATTTAATTTATATTAATATATTTTTATATATCATCTCTTGTGTTACATATTTCTTAAAAATGTGCGTTTAGTATCATTTTTATTATTATATTATCTATATTTACATGTAATAATAATAGTAAACACAATAATAATAATTCATTATGTTTCAATTTTTCACTAAAAAAAATGTTTATAATGGGTCTAAATCTAATATGGAGATATATAGTTTTATATGCGGCCCGCAGAGTTATAACGCATTTCCAAAGTGGCCCGCAAGATCATTTGGGTTGGCCACCCCTGCTTTAGGGTAATGAATTCAGCCGTGTCCATTTTTCGAAATTCACATACAGTGATCTCGGGAAAGCATGGAAATCGAAATCTGGGTGGCAGGAAAGGGATCCGAACCCACATCCTCCCGAATACCAAGCCGGAGCGTTACAGCTCACCCACGAGGCTCAGTCAGTAAATGAAATCAACTAGTTCGTGTACACTGATTTTACGAAAATAATACACATTCGTTAGCAGAATATACTCAAATTATTCTGCGATGCTTGGTGCTAGTTGATAGTTCAACATAAACAGTATCTCTGACGAAGGCTGTAGGATACTAGCTGAAAGCTCAGTTTATGAAATAAACAACGCGGCATACCCTGAAAATCTATTAATCATATACTCAAATTGGCGGATCTTGTAACAGTGTATTGTTAACTCATGCTAACCTACACGCACTATCAATTTGGTACCATATCTTTTAAACTACAAGTGTTTAACTGCTCCGCAAGCTAGTTTACTTGATGTAGGAAGCCCCTAATTGGAATGAGCAGTTAACCACAGAGCTGACAGCTCATTAGAAGACACGGAGAAGATACTATGAAACCTTGGAGGCGACCTCAAGTTGCGAGCAGGGGTTGCAAATATAAGCCCCCCACCAGGGGACTTTAAAAAATGCAAAATCCGTCAGCCCTAACTGCTTTAAAATTTTAATGAGAGTTTCGAATTTTAATGAATCCAGAAAGTAAATTAAAGCGAAAGAATTCTGCTACACTGTAAAGGCTCAACTTCTGACGAATCCAGCGTTTTGTTGGCGTTTTCAAAATTTTAATTAGCTTTGTTGACTTCTCAGACAAGAAAAAACTGCGAGGGAGGGCATCTTATCAATACTCGCTGCAAACTGCCAGACTGGTTTACAAACAGGCAGTTGGCAGCACTTTTGCAGCAAGACGGTGCGACTCAACGCGAGGCATTTTCTGTGTGTTTACACTAACATAGACCTTCACTGTATGCTTCACTGGACGATGTTTCATAAAATGGTTACGAATCAGTAAGCAAGCAGCTGCTGTAAACATTTTTGAGGTGTGATACCGGATTTCTCTGCAGTGACTATTTTTTTTTTGTTATCAGTCTCTCGACTGGTTTGTTGTTATCCTCCTCCTTGTTGTAACCTCATCTCAACATATCCCTTACTCCCTACATCTTCAATTATCGGCTTCATATAATCTAATCTACCTCTACAGTTCTTACCTTCGACTGTTGCCTCCACTATAAAATTAACCAATCCCGCATGTCTCAAAATATGACCCGCCATTCTATTTCTTCTTTCTGTAGGGAGCGTGCACAAATTATGTGGCTCGGTCCAGGGGAATGGGAGGGGTTTGGCTGGAAGGCTACGCTGGGCTACCTGGGGGGGAAGGGAGGGGGGGGTTCCGAGCAAGGCTACGTAGCTTTCCTTTCATAAGATTTTTCACAGTTGAAATGAGGAACAGAACATACAACAGCATGTGGATATTTATTTCCCTGAGTTAATTGTCTCCGTATGTAATTTACAATAGTCTGACACGAGAAAGCAGTACAAAATGTCTTCTGGAATCAAAAAGGAAAAAAGTTACGCGCTAAGTGGGGGGGATTCACATTAGGCCAAAATGGAGCTACGTAAGACCTTTCCACAACACGCTTATTTCGTACTCTATTTGTCCATTTAATTATAAGCACCGTTCTGTAGCACCACATTTCAAATGCTTCTATTTTCCTTCTTTCTGGTATTTCTAAAGTCCATGCTTCGCTACCTTGAAGTGCTGTGTTCCACACATAGAGTTTTAAAAATTTCTTTCAGATTCCTGGATCAGTATTAAAGACTAAAAGATTTTTTCAAGAAGGCTCTTTTCGCTAGTGTTATTCTGCTTTTAACATCATTCCTGCTTCGGCCATCAGTTGTAATTTTACCGCCCAATTAACAGAATTCACTTACTTCCCCGATTTTTATGTTTAATCTATTGTTACTGCTATTATTGTAGTGACGGTTAAATTGGTATTTTTTCCGTCTATTAGTTACTATACACTTAAGATCGTCGTTGCCTGTGTTTAACGCTTTTTAAGTCCTTTCAGACTACGACGCTAACTGTTATCTTGGTTGTCCGAGTGAAACCGCGTTAATTCGTTTAAACATTACGTTTCGGCCATCATTCTGTGGCTCTCCTCAGGGGACAAAATGATGGCTGAAATGTAACGCTTCGACAAATTAACGAGGTTCAACGCGCACAACCAAGGTAACATTGACGACGGTCGTGGGCGTCTACGGAAATAAACGGAAGTTCTTCAGATTTCGAGCTTGGTGAGCGAGCCGTAACGTTCTGGCCTCGCATTCGGGAGGATGTGGGTTCGAATCCCCGCCCAGATTTGGGTTTTCAATGGATTCCCCAAATCACTCCGGGATGTTTCTTCAAAAGGCAATGGCCGGATTCCTTCCCGTTCCTTGCCTCCAGTCCTTTACCGCCTCTAATTATCTCGATGTTGACGAAGCGTAAAGCCATAAAAAAAATCTTCAGCGTTCAAATACAGACGAAGTTCGTGTTTCAAGTCACGCGGTAATTTTTCGTCCCTTAAAACTCATTTTTGGTTACTTTTACAAACCTTACAGACGTGTTCTTGCATGGGATTTATCACTCAAAAGAGGGAAAAATATTTTTATTATTAAAATCTAAACGATTGATATTTTCGAGAAGATATCGTCTTCACTGAAGCTTCCCGTCAGAGGTACACAAAACCGAGAGTGGTGGGTGTGCGGTTAACGCTCTGGCCTCGCATTTGGAAGGACGTCGATTCGAAATAGTTTCACTGACACTGTTTAAAACTCAAATAATACGACTCACGAACCACGAACAATCACGTTGGCGTTAGAGCGGTCTGGTGGCACAGTGGTTAAGGTGTCCGATTGGGGATCGAAAGATCCCCGATTCGAATCCATCTCTCGGCGGGGACTTTCATATATCCTTAACCCGACCTTTACCCCTCGCACAGCTTGCTGTATAATGTGAAGTACGCCAGAACGCTTCCTTGATCGGATTCCACGTTAAACTGTAGGTCCTCTGTACCTGGTAAGACTAACGGGTTAGGTTATGGCGACTACGACAGGGGCGGAAGACGCAGCCAATAGAAACCCTGTCACCAGGTCATTACGACCACACGGAATTATTAATCATTATTACGTTGGCGTGTTTTCATAATGTCAGTGATAATTATAAACACACAAGGGGGCATCTATAAATTACGTGAGGTGTTTGTCCGGATATCCGCCCCTCCCCCCTCCCTCTGGTGAGATCTGGTCCGTGAGACACCCCCCCCCCCCTCGTAGAAATCGCCCGCGCATCTTTTAGAGACTTTTTTTTTTACAGTCAAAAATTTCCAAAACCTCACGTGGGATTTCCGTTGATCCCCTCCCCCTTGATGCGATTTCGCAGGACCCCCTCCCCCCTATTTCAACTCACGCAATTTATGGACGCCCCCAAGGCGTATAGCGATTCCAAATCACCCACCCTGTCTCTCACACACACATACCCAGGGCTGTTCATATGCGAAACTTAGTTGAAAGCGCTGCCTGGGGGTGAGTCGTTGCTATCGACACCCCCGTAAGTTCCGACCGCGGACCAAGTTCCTCTGCACCTCCTCGACCTGCTCTCGGCAAACACTCCTCCGTCGCTACTCACTTGTCATATTTGGCAAAGGAATAATAAAGAAGACGGGCGCCATAGGAAGCAAGACTACCTTCTCTGTTATCAAGCAGAAACTTTTCTCACAAATGCAGATTCATTTAAAAACTGATGTAAATATATTTTTAATATAGTCTTATCGGATGACTAGCCGAGTGAGCAGGGTGGTGAAGATGGCGACATAGTTCTCATCGCCGAAATATCGTGGGAAAACACCTGCTCACTCGCTAGGCACCAGAGAAGACTATATGAATTCTCAACGCCGAGATAAACTTAGATCTTATATATATATATACCAGCTGGGGTATCCGGCTTTGCTCAGGGACTTAATATGAGATTGTGTGGTAGTCGGAATAAAAGGATAAACTTTAAAATGTAAGAGGTAATTTTTTTATTGAAAACATATTCTAACTTTTGCAATACTTGTTTATAAACAACATTTTACATTTTGTTATCCGGGGTATATACGTACAAATTTTTAGAATTTCCGACTCGATAGCAAGCTACGTATAGTTCATCGTGAGTGAAGCAGGAGTCTTTGGGGTCGATGCCGCAATGTTTTGAAGTTTGTCCTTGCGCTTTATTAATTGTAAAACTAGAGGCTAATTTGATTGGAAATTGCAGTCTTTTAAACTGGGAATAGCAGTTCAGTAGAGATCAGGGATATTCTGATAATTAATACAGTGTGTTTCGTTTCTGGAGTTTCCCTGGTCACGTAATGCAGAAATTCCTGTGGAGGTGCTTCCAGTGGTGGTAATCGAATTTTTCTATTCATGCAACAGAATCCTCGTGTTTCTCCACTGAATTTTTTCGCGTTGCAAAACTCGAAGATGTTATCCAGTTTTCCTATTACGACGTGGTTGCTTTTATTATATTGTTTTGTCGGGTCGTAGTGGAATGCTTCATTTTTCAGGTTATACTGTTTACTTGCCCTCGTCCACGCTTCTCGTAGGGCGATATTTTCATGGGTGGTTTGCGTTCGCAGTCTTTCTATTATAAGATTGTGTCGCAATTCTTGATACTTTAATTCGTTGATTTCGTTTTCTCGGCTTTTCACGGTGCTCATTCACGTTCGCTGAGAACATAAACCTGTCTCGCGCTCTTCGACTGTTTCGTTTTTTCGCTGTTCTTTTTGTTTCGTTCGTTGGCAACGTAAACGTGCATCGCGCTCTTCGACTGTTTCGTTTTCTCGCTGTTCTAGAGAGCAAAACTTCCAGTCCTTCTGTCTTCAAATTCACGCCTTTCATGTAAAAATGGAAACCTTCATGGATAAAGGATACGGGGCTACCACACCACATAACTCCCTTGATCGTACGCGGACTCGATTTTGAGTTTTAGCGGCACGCACATTGTACACATACTTTTATAGTATATAATGATTTTTTCTTATTATTAGGTGACGTTATCGAAGTACCTTGAAAATACGGCACCGATTGCGCCACTCCCTACTCGAAGAAGTTCATTACAAACGAGCATTACGATTAACCTTCTTCAAATAACTCCTTCGTAATACCCTTTTCAGATTTTATGCCTTTTTTATTTTGCTTTATAACCTCTATTGCAAATAAAGTACTGTATTCTGGCAAAACAAAAATTTGTGAATTAAATATCTTCTTACGTTTAGAGATACGCAGAGCCGTTCACGTCAGTTTAAGTGGTGAAAGTTAAAGTGCTCTGTATCTACCACACGCCCTAGGGAGTCCTGCCAGGCTGAGGGAGGAAGCCGACCATGAAATTAAAACCCTACACAGAGGTGGCCGGAAAAACACAACCCCGTCTCTTCCCAAGACACTTCTACCTTACCTCGCTCGATGCGTATTGTCTATTCGATTCGGTTTACGGCAGCGGTTTTTTAAATTGCGGTTTCCGGAATTGGTCGAGGTGTTCATTACAGCCGAAAGAGGAATGGACAAGGAACGAGAAAGAAATGCGCCGTGTAAAGAAGACAGTTATCGTTATCTCCAATTGTCCTTAATTTTTCGTTTTCCCGATAGTAGTTTTAATGTGTATGTTTTAATAATGAAATATTGTAAGAGTGAATGTATTTGACGAGTTTGTAATAGTGTTAAGTTGGTACGCTGAGTGCGCATACCAGGGTGTGGATTATCTTTGGAGTGAATCAGAGGGATATATGGAGAGTGCATGGGTGCCAAGTTCGGGGGGTTTTCCCCCTAAATTTGGGGGGTGTACAGCCGGGATAGGATTTTTTTAGGGGCTTTATAATTTTAGGTGAATATTTAGGGGGTACTTTTTTTAGAAACTTTTTTGATTTATTTATTGAATTTGTTGAGCCTTAAAATATCATCTGGTACAGTACCTTGTTACTAAGAATTCAGACTTCTCCATGGCTGAATTTGTTTTTCTGATCATACAACAATGTTGCCGTTGTTTACATATTTCTGGTCGAATTAACTGTGCTGTTGTGTGTCAACATGAAATTTGTTGATTAAGAATATTGAAAATGATTGCTGATTTGCACCCAATGGTTGCCACAAGTCAGACCCAACATGCGATATTAAATCACATTCAACTTACTCATATTTTTGGCGTCAAAAATAACATCCGAGTAGCACCAATTGAGTAATAAAACATAGTGGAATATTTCCATCTCAGCTGATTTTTAGTCAGATGATTGTGATGCAGCTGGCTACGTGAGGGGGGAGGAGGTTGTTCATAGGAGGCCAAAATGGAGCTACGTAATTTATGAACGCTCCCTTACTTACTGCTGGACTACTCATGATACCATTAATCAGTGACACGTCCTAAGATTGATTCAGTAGAATACATACAGTAGAATTAAAGAAGACAGTTGCGAGTAGTTAGGTTACCATCAAACTATCTGCCAGATCGATTCTTCCTTGGCAGAAAATCTCGCAGTTTTCTGTCAAGTGGCTGAAAACGCAATGGCCAGTCATTAATGCTGGAAAGTTGGCTGACGTGTACGTAAAATGTATTATGTGAATACTTTTAACAGTGAAAATTGTAGCGGCTTGCAATAACGAGTGACAGATTAGGTAGCATATATATATATGGTAAAGACTTAACAATAGCAGTATTCCCCGCGTTAACCGTCAGATTAAAAAGACACTCGCCACACGAGACTTGAATAAATCACCAAAACAATGGCGAAGCACTGTCTAGCATGAGGTCATCAGTTGCAGAGTGCCAAAATCTTAGGACAACCGAAGAATTTTCTAGAACATAAAATTATCGGATCTACTGAAATTTTATAACACCCCAAAAATGTTGACAAAGATGGGAGCAATGGACTGAGAAAGATGTGTAAATGTGCTCTCGTGGATATGGCGATGCTTAAAGAAAACAAGGTCATGGCAAAACTAATTTATACAATCTCTGGAGCAACGTACACACTCTGCTCAAAAAGAAAACAATCGATCCGAGTTTACTTACAAACTATGAAGTATATACAATCAGCATTTTGCAGTAGATACAGCAGATAGAAGAAAGACTGAAGAAAATCCAAAGTTGCGCTTCAGTATGAAAGAAAAGAGTGACACCGCGTAGAACTAGAAAAGGAATTTTATCTACAGAAATAGTTCTAACAGTTTTTTGAAGGAAGTATTTCATATCGTGCAGATTTCATTTGCTTCTGCGGCACAGCTGTACTAATACAACAATATTTACCAACCAGGCGAACAGAATTATTTTAATTTTGCACTGTTATTCTAACGTGCAATTATTTTTTTGTCATCAGTCCAAAATGTCAGATCGGATACCGATAGCCGTAGCGCCTTGTTAGAAATGTTATCACAATTGTACAATACAAGTTTGTACTTACGTGACTTCCATTCCTACAAATTGATCATAAAATGAATTACTTATTTTTATTTAAAATTCCCTTTAACCTTATTTTTTATTATTAATCATTCATTTCACATACATCAAGGTTATCAACTACTCTTCTTATTTACTACAACACAACTACTAAAAGATTTAATCTCCCATTATTTGCTATTTCTTTTACTGCTACTACTAAAACAAACAGAGATTCTGCTCTGCGATACTGCAACACACAATAATAATCTATGGTCCAACGATATAGCTTACTATTACAGCTAATTTTTCGCAAATATCAATGATGAGTATAAGGTGCACAGTATCCTTCTCATAGCCTGAATACTGTTACGTGTTTTTGCAGTTCTCTTACCGTTTAATGGTTTATTTCCTGAATTGTACAATGTTACAGTACACAAATGCCAACAAAAGCACATGCTCTATTACCACCAAAGAGTCTCTATCACACTTTCCACCAGAGATATTCACCCCACTAAGCTTATACACGTTACAAGTTATTTCTCCGCGCTAGCTGACAATAGAGTAGAGTTTGCTAGCAACCTTCCCTCAGGCAGTGCAGGTATTTAGCGGCCACGGCTGATAAGGGAATAATTAACTGCGGCGTGTCGTGCCGTGTCCTGGTGGAGGGCCGATTGTGGTTTTCGAGAGCCTGGACACGCTAGGTCGCTATCGCAATCCCCGCAACGCAGCGGCAGATCAGAAACCAAGGCTGTCCACGGGGTTCATACTACACACCTCACCACCTTCAGAAATAAACCTCTCTGGAAACACCAACCATCAGGGACCGTCCATAAACTACGTGGCTCAGTATGGGGGGGGAAGGGTTGGGTATAAAGTAGGAGTGTAACAGAGCTCCGCATCCGCAAGTGCGAAACTTCCGCATGAAATTCTACCTCCGCCTTCGCATCCGTAACTTTTAATGCGGAAGTGTAGCGGATGTTTTGTTTACATTGCAATATACAGACTATAAACTTACTTTTCTCTTTTTGTACGAGGATCGCCTTATCCCTGCTTAGCTAGTAAAAACAAGGTTATTTCCTTTCTTGCGATACTGTAATAAAAGTAGCAATGGACTGAACGTTGCTGTTACCTAAGCTCAAATTTAGAAGTTTCAACTTGCCTATAAAGTTTCACGGTCCAACTTGTAGAACCTCCACGTAGAACTAGCGTAAGATGCGCTCACCCATTCACATCTGCTTAACTTCTCTCTAACAGCGAGGTCTTTATAGACGGGAAAGGATGGGGGACAAGGAATGGGAAGGAATTCGGCCACGGCCTTTTGAAGAAAGCATCCCGGCATTCGCCTGGAGTGATTTGGGAAACCATGGAAAACCCAAATCTGGATGCCCGGACGGAGATTCGAACCGCCGTCCTCCCGAATGCGAGGCCAGAACGCTAGCCATTACACCACCACTCTCGGTTTTCCACACGTTCTTTCTAGCTGCGCACCAGTGTCTTTATCTCACAGTCGTATGGTGTTTCCTCCAATCAAAATCCAACGCCATAGCTTGTTGGAAGGCAGGGGCTCCTGTCGGTCGTTTCGGAATCCAAACCACATCCAATACGTCCCACATGTAGTACTGCAGCCCCTCTCGTGATCCAACAAGAGTCCTACATCGGAAAATCGGATCATCGTAGGTCCTACAAGTTGTACTGTGAATGGACCGCTAGAGTGGTGGAAAGGCGGGTGGCGGGCACGGAGATGTGCGGTGGCGTGGCCTTGTGCTTGACGCTTCATTTAGTCTAGTCGCTAAGATCATATGACAAAGATTGTTTTTTTTTACGCGTGCGTAGTTATGTCAATAATTCAATCCACTCGTTAAATCATCCAAAGTTTTTTGTTGTTGAAATATGAGGCGGAAAATAATATGACAGTATTAGATGGAAATAGACTCTGATTATGCAAAACGTAGAATTTTTGATAAAAATACACTCGTTTTGATTTTAAGTATATTTGTGATAAAATATAAATTTTAATTATTGTAGATTTTTATTTAACTTCTCCTAGCCTGAGCCTCGGTGGCGTACGTGCGATAAAGCGCTGGTTCGATCGATCGGAAATTGGCTCAGCAAATATGCCGCGCGTGGCTAAAATTGCACGAGCGGCTTAAGTTCACCTTGTAGCGAAAAACTTGTAATTTTTCTCACTTGTATCATACCTATGGAAGCGGCTAGCACTGCCTCGGATCGTCTATCGATCGATCGCCGATAGTACTAGCCAATTCTCGTTCGACTATCTCTCTTAAAATATCTACTATTACACAAACCTAGCATTTGCTCTCACTACGTCGCGTGGAGTCCGCAGATTTATTTTTACTCGTAACTGAACCGTTAAGTATGTTGCACTAAATATGGATTACAGCGACTTCTGTATTTCATTCGGCTAGAGCATAAAAAAACCTATGATTCTCCGATCCCATGCAGCCCAAAGTTTGGGTGTCAGAAATATCAGAAGAAGAATCACAGTACAGAGAAGAAGAAATACTTAGCAAGTCTTAAGGAGACATGAAGAAACTACTTTAATCAAGTACAGACTATCCAACACAGCCATCGGAAAAATACATTTATTACAGTAGTGCATATAGTATAAATATATAAAATATATACAACGACAAGAAAGTTGGTAGCATTCATAAATGTCCAGTTGTTGCAGCCTTGCTATGAAGAAAGTTGTAGCACTGAAAACATTTACAAATGGTCCATCTTACTTGCTCAGAGGGCATTCCTTGGTTATGAGCGCCACACTCTGAACAGCAGCTCTGTAGTACCTCTTTCGGTTGTTCGTGTTTATCCCATTCGTAACCCTTCAACATCTCACATGGCAGACCTATTCAACCTTTTTTTTCCTTACGGCTTTACGCCTCGTCGTCATCAGAGGCGGGATGGGACTGGGCACAAGGAACGGGAAGGAATTTGGCCATGGCCTTTTTGAAGGAAGCATCCCGCCATTCGCCTGGAGTGATTTGGGGAAACCATGGAAAACCAAAATCTGGATGCCCGGACGGAGATTCGAACCCGCGTCCTCCAGAATGCGAGGCCAGAGCGTTAACCGTTCACCCACCACGCTCGGTACCTATTCAACACTTTTGCAATAGTCAACATGTGGCGCTTTTAGGAAGGGGGAAGGGACGGAGAGAAATAAAGTTTTCAGGTCACAGTTCATAGTTGCGTGATCTGATCGCGGATATTTTCTGAGTTTGAACATTCTCATTGAACGTGCCGGGTAAGCGGTTACGCTCTGACCTCACATTCGTAAGGACGTGGGTTCGAATCCCCGTCCGGGCATCCTGATTTGAGTTTTCAGTGTCTCCCCCAAATCATTCCAGGCTTCTGTCGGTATCTTCAAAAGTCATGGCCGAATTCCTTTCCATTTCTTGTCCCCAATCCCATCCCGCCTCTAATCACCACGGCATTGACGAGGCGTAAAGGCATAAATAAATAAATAAATAAAAAATCCGCAAAAGACGGGCAAGATTCTATGGCCACCTCAAACGAATGGAAGCAAACAAACAAAAAAAAAAAATCTTTAATTTATTTGATTCAAAACCCAATACCGTAATGCCCTGTTTTGTAAATACTGAAGGAGGTCTTTATTTGATGGGATTAAAACCCGAACACTCTTTAGATACTTTCTCGGAAGAAGTTACTGACGTGTGGGACAAACCGAGATGAAAACTCCGAAAGAAGATGCGGTATCCCTTGGACAGATGAGCGCAAACAGGCCCACACGAAAATGAAACTAGCTGCCAACTGCAGGAAGGCTCGCCTCGCATTCGGGAGGACGGCGGTTCGAATCCCCGTCCGGGCATCCAGATTTGGGTTTTCCATGGTTTCCCCAAATCACTCCAGGCAAATGCCGGGATGCTTCCTTCAAAAGGCCATGCCCGAATTCCTTCCCATTCCTTGCCCCCATCCTTGCCCCCCATCCTTTCCCGTCTCTAAAGACCTCGATGTTAAAAAGAGACGTAAAGCAGTTTAAAAAAAAATGCAGGAAGGCTTAACGTGGCCCTAGTTGGTCTCAACCCATGTATATATATACATAAAATCATCGTACTTAACAGTTTCCAGCCTCTGGCCGGGTCTGCTTTATGCACAAGCCTCTCCATTTCCTTCTTTCATCCCACCACCTCTCTGTCACCACTTTGTTCCAGTCCTCTCCTCTCTTCCGTACACCCTCCTCCACTCCTTTCAGCCATCCATCTCTTGGTCTTCCTCTGGGTCCTTTACCTTGCATCTTAATTTCATGGATTTTTCTTGGGATTTTCTGAGCCTCCATTCTCTTTACATGTCCATACCATCTCAGTCTGGTCCTCTCTACCCTTTCCTGTAGGGGTTCCTCTTTTATGGTGCATCTCATCACTTCATTCCTTATTCTGTCCATTTTAGTAACTCCCATTCTACCTCTTACAAACTTCCCTGTCTGTATTCTGCTGATGTCCCGCTTTTTCATTGTCCACACTTCAGCAGCATAAGTCAAGATAGGTACATAGTATGTAAGATGGATTACTCTCTGCCACATATATCCTATAATTGATCTTAAGAGTTTCCTCTGCTAAATTTGTGGAATTACTGGGCTAAGCTTAACGAGATGGGTTGGGACTTGGAGAGTATGGGGGCTGAGGAGGAGCGCTGAGTAGGTTGCGGTGTTGTTTACGGCGGTGGCGTGGGAGGCAAATCAGACGACGAGGGATCCTCCGGCGGAATAATTCAGCAGCCAACCCACCCACGCGCCACAGCACAGCACACCCACAACAGGTACACTCCAGCGCAATACAAACTAGTCGCATAGAGCTTATATCAAACGGAATTTAACACCCGTGACAACAGCGGCCAAGTTCAAACCCAGTATCCACATGTCCAAGCATTAATTCCTCCTATGCTGACTGTGGTTGCTGAAGCAGAAACAAGTGTTATTCGCTGCACAATACAAGCGACTTTACTGGCACATCTCGCAGTCCCGAACACGAGCGCCATATACAGGGTGTTTCAAAAATGACTGGTATATTTGAAAAATCAATAAAAACTAAACGGGCAGCGATAGAAATACGCCGTTTGTTGCAATATGCTTGGGGCAACAGTAAATTTTCAGGCAGACAAACTTTCGAAATTAGGTACAATTTTTAACAGCAGATGGCGCTGTAGTCTGGATATTTTCCACATATCCACCATTTTTTCACAGCAAACTTGTAATCTGTGAACAGCACACGCTTACAGCAGAAAGACGACTTACAGAATGGCGAACTCACAGACTGCGTTTACTTCTATATCTTTCAAATCGCTCGCAGCGCCATCTGTTGTTGAAAATTGTAACTAATTTCGAAAGTTTGTCTGCCTGAAAATTTACTGTTGTCCGAAGCATATTACAACAAACAGTGTATTTCTATCGCTGACCGTTTAGTTTTTATTGATTTTTCAAATATACCGGTCATTTTTTAAACACCCGGTATGTGCGTAACTAGCTGTTACTTGCGACTTCGCAAGCATGGACTTGAACATTAGGTAACAAAATAATACTCTAGTGCAGCGCAGATCCGCCTCTGTACGACATAAGTTGTGTCGGTACATGAAATTCCGAAGGTTCCGAGGTTAATGAAAGCCGCGAAAAAGCTAACGTACTAAATACTGTATTCAAAAATTCATTTACAAATGAACATAAGGATAGTATTCCCGTTTTCCCACGCCGTGGCGAGTCGGTGATGGAATCATTACGAATAGATACTGCAGGTATCGTTAAGCAATTAGAGCTCCTGAAGTGGGGGAAAGCACCGGGCCCGGATGGAATTCCAGTAAGAGTATTTTCAGAGTATGCAGCGGAAATCGGGCCATTTCTGTCTGATATATTCAGTAAATCATTAGAAGAGCGAAAAGTACCTTCAGACTGGAAAATCGCGCAAGTAACTCCGATTTTCAAAAAAGGTGATCGAAGTGATCCTGGGAACTATCGTCCCATATCTATAACATCTGTTTGTAGTAGAGTTATGGAGCATATTATATGCTCGAACATTATGAATTTTCTAGATTATAATAATTTGCTTACAACAAATCAACATGGATTTCGGAAGAAAAGATCATGTGAAACACAGCTGGCCCTATTTACACACGACGTAATGAAAGTTATCGATACAGGTTCACAAGTAGATGCAATTTTTTTAGATTTCCAGAAAGCCTTTGACTCTGTGCCACACAACCGCCTTTTAGCGAAGCTTCGAGCTTACGGTATATCGGATCAGCTTTGTGAATGGATAAAGGATTTTCTAACTGGTCGGTCGCAGTATGTTGTCGTTGAAGGAGAAACTTCTTCTAATCTAGATGTTACATCGGGTGTACCTCAAGGAAGTGTAATAGGACCACTTCTTTTCTTAATTTTTATAAACGATCTCGGAGACAAAGTGAAAAGCCTTTTTAGATTGTTTGCTGATGATGCGGTTATTTATAGGGAAGTAAGAACTTTGGCCGATTGCTTAGAAATTCAGCGCGATCTGGATGTTATTTTGGCTTGGTGCGCTGAGTGGCAACTTACTCTAAACTGTAAAAAGTGCAAGACAATGAGCATAACTAACAAAAAGAATCCGATTGTTCAGAAATACGAGTTAAACAATACAGTTATTGATATGGTCGATTCTATTAAATATTTGGGAGTAACAGTACAAAGGAACATGAAATGGGACATACACATTAATTCTTTAGTAGGTAGAGCAAATTCTAGGCTGCGATTCATAGGTAGAATCTTGAAAAATTGTAATGAACAAACAAAGGAGATAGCGTACAAATCTCTTGTGCGTCCACATTTGGATTATTGTTGTGCCATTTGGGACCCGTTTCGTAAGGGATTGATCGAAAGTATAGAGAAAGTACAGAGAAGAGCCGCTCGATTCGTGACCGCTTGCTACAGTCCTTATGAAAGCGTCACAGAACTGATTAGTAGATTAGGTTGGGAGTCTCTGGTAGATAGACGACACACGTTTCGTTTAAACTTATTGGAAAACATGCGTACTCCAACTTTCACTCATGAGTGTAGTGAAATACTTCTTCCACCAACCTATTTGAGTCGGAAGGACAGGAAAGATAAAATTAGAGAAATAAGGTGCCGGACTGATTCTTATATGAATTCTTTTTTCCCTCGTACCATTAGGGATTGGAATGCACAGCAAAGAGATTAGCTTTGGTGCTGAGCACCCTCTGCCACCCACAATTTTGTGAATTGCAGAGTATATATGTAGATGTAGATGTGTAGATGTAGAAATTTATAAACAAATCATTCACAAATTGACTGCGAGAGAAATAAAGCCTGAGTGACCGATATAACATTATGAAGACTTACACACGCTATCCATCCGTAATGAGTATTCTGTGTCCTTCCTAATGGTACATAGTATTTCCTTGTCAAATTTCACTAAGATCGGTTTAGAGTTACTTTCACATTTATAATATTAATAATAGTGTAGATTACTTGCTTCATACTGGTACTTCGAGCTAATTGCGAGTCTTAATTACGTAGTTCTCGCAACTGAAGGGATAGAGTTTATGAAGTAGTAACGCGGAGCACTTGAAGTTGAGGCGGAAGGCCCCGTCATGTTCATGCAGACTCCGGAGAGTATTAACCCAAGTGCCCCGCGCTCTCTACACCACGCAATTCGCCTTTGTTCTCCGCAGTGGCTGTCAGACGTCAAGTGGTATTCCACCACTAAACCTCCACTACTAAACTATTAATCATGACACGTCTCACTGCATTGATGATCGACGCCACATGAAGAGTGGTTCTGCAATAACCCGACATGTTCCGTCTTAAAGTAATTATTGGTGGAACTATTAACAGGACCAGTTAAAATAATAATAATAATAAAAAAGCAGTAGCAGGCTGTTTAGATAAACAGTATAAACAAACCGGAAATAAAGATTTTTTTCCATAACTGGCGCGTTCATGTCATAAAGATATAAAACATAGAATTACATAGTATCCCTTACTGTTCTGCATCCTACGATAAAAAATAACTTTGATATGTTTGTCATAATGCTGCCTCCATAACTGAAGTTCCTCCGAGTTACCGAGCGTAGTCGATGAGCGGTAACGCTCTGGTGTCGTTTCCAGAACGACGCGGGTTCGAATACCCGTCCGGGCACCCAGATATGGGTTTTCCATGGTTTCCTCAAATCACTCCAGCCGAATGCCGGGATGCTTCCTTATCCCCAGTGTCTTCTCCCCTCTAATGATATAGACGAGGCGGAAAGCCATAAGGAAAAAAAAAAACCTCCGAGTTTTGAAAGTATCTTTGTAGTAACGCCAGTTACTTTAGATCAGGGGTGGCCAACCCAAATTATCTAGCAGGCCACTTTGGAAATGCATCGTAACTCCGCGGGCCGCATATAAAATAATATATCTCCATATTATATTTAGACCCACAAAATTTATTTTTGGAGCGAAATATTGAAATATAATGAGTTATTATTATTGTATTTACTACTATTCTTATAAGTAAGCACAGATAATATAATAATAATGATACTAAACGCACATTGTAAAGATATATGTATACAAAAATTAATGTATGTATAAATGATATTTCTCTTTTTTTGCCGTCATCAGTCTTTCGACTGGCTTGATGCAATCCTCCATCCCTTCCTATCTTGTGCTAACCTCTTTATCTCTACCGGTACATATCCCTTACAAACCACGTCCTCAATTATCTGCTTCATATATTCTAATCTCTGTCTTCCTCTACAGTTCTTACCTTACATCGTTCCCTCCACCAGCAAATTAACCAATCCAGCATGTCTCAAAATATGACCTACCAGCCTGTCTCTCCTTTCTGCAAGCTTCTTCCACAAACTTCTTTCCTCACCCATCATTTCAAAATCTCGTTCATTTCTTACTATGTCTGTCCACTTAATTTTCGGCATTCTTCTGTAGCACCACATTTCAAATGCTTCAATTTTCTTTCTTTCTGGTATTCCTAAAGTCCATGTTTCGCTACCATAAAGTGCTGTGCTCCACACTGAGCCGTGCTCGGCTCTTGTTGTATCTTTGCTTTCTCTTCTCTTCCGCTCGCGATTGTTTCCTCCTTCGTGTTCCCCCGCTAGAGAGCGCTGTGGGGCCTGGCGATAGCGGGTATATATGTGGGGGACACGGAACCGAGCGGGCAGTTAGTCTGATGCAGTTGGTCTGAGGCAGTTGTCTGAGTGAGTGAGTTAGTTAGTTAGTCAGTCGCAGTCAGTCGGGAAAGAGTACTTCCCTGTGTCGCCGTGACGCTGGAAGCCCGGTGGGGTGGCAGGGTCCGCGGTTGGACCGGGCGGCCAGGGAGGCTGTCAGTCGTTTGGGGGCAGGCAGCCGGTGTTCCACTAGTACTTCCCGGAGTGGCAGCGGGGCTGGAGAATGGACTCGGACAGTCAGCCAGTCAGTGAGTTGAAGGCACACGGTCGGCATCCCGCCAATGTTTTCCGGAGTGATAGCGTTGTGGGACTAAGGAGGAAGCAGTCAGTGCGGCCGAGCTTCGACCACCTGCAGAGAGGGAGTTCTCCGACACTCTTCACCGAGAGTGCTGTGGGTACTGGAGGTAGTGGCCGCAACTGCAACCACAAGGGTTGCCTTCCGCCTCGTCGTTAGCGGTCTGCCTCAGCCATAAATTGTGCTTGGTCCTACTGGCAGAGTGTTAGATGCTAGTAGATGGGAACGAGCTGGTCTTGTTATTTCTGTCATTGATCTATGTGGAATTGTCGGTGATTACAGGATTATTCATACGTTAATCTACAAGATTGAGGCCAGCTTTATTTGACATTATATTGTCATTTTCTCTGTTAATTGCTACTACCAGTGTGTCGCCTTCTACCTCGTCGTTAGCAGTCTGGCTGAAGTATAAAATTGTATTTGGCTAGTAGATTGTTAAGAGCCAGTCTGATTATTTTTATAATTTGGTATAAATAGGATTATTTGTAATTATAAGGGTTATTCAAGGTATAAGTTGCAAGACCAAGGTTTGGTCCATAACATTATATCATTTTGTGATAACAAGATTATTCATATCTTCGTTTGCAAGAACAGGATTGGTGGTATTTGATTTTATAGTTGTAACATTTTCTGTAAGTGTCAGCATTATCCTTAATAATTGTAATAAACCAATGTTTAAACAAGGCTTGAACTTCTAACCATGTTCCCACACACTTCCCACTGTATCCTTGTGGATAATTATTGTCTGTTAGTAGTAGTAGCATAACGCCTCACACACAAAGAGTTTTAAAAAGTTCTTTCTAATTCCTAGATCAATATTTGAAACAAAGGTTTCTCTTTTTCATGAAGGCTCTTTTTGCTAGTGCTATTCTGCTTTTAACATCATTCCTGCTTCGACCATCGGTTGTAATTTTGTTTCCTAAATAACAGAATTCACTTACTTCTCCTATTGCATTCGATCCTATTTTTATATTTAATCTGCTAGTATAAAAAATGTATAAATAAAATGTATATAAATAAATGTATATATAAAAATGTATAAATATAAATTAAATAAATTTTGAAAATATGGATGCACAAAAAATGTAATTTTTAAGAAATTGGTTTTCACTAAATTGGCCATTATAAAATAAATATATTTTCTGAAAGTGTGATGAATCTCGTGAGCCAGAAAAATATTGAAGGCAGGCCGCGGGTTGGCCACCCCTGCTGTTGATAGCCTCTACTCGAGCGCCTCGTAAGTCCTCTCGATTGCGATAACTCGTTGGCAGATAACTTTTACGCAGGGCACTCTGGTTGGCAGAGGTCTCGCCAGCCAATGGAAATACTAATTCTTCAGAAGGCCTTCAGTAGCACTCACGATTTACTCGCAGGTACAGTGCTAATTAATCTACAGAAGTAGGCTCCACTATACACTGCTTGAAGAAGACTAGGCAGGGAATGGCACCCCGCCGCGACTGCGACACCAAGACAATTCAGTTGTACAAAGGAATAGATGTAATTCAAGTATCAGTTTTTATTATGTATCAGTAACTTCATCACGCAACTTATAACGCCCCCAGATCCCAAGCCATTCAATGAAATTGTATTTTAAGAATTGTACATAACCAGGAAATATGGATTTTTATATTTTCCATGTAATTAATTGTGAACTTGTGTAAATTAACATTGTGTTATGGAGAGAAACTATGTAAATACTATTTAATATGTGAAAGGACAGTAACGTGCATGAAACATTGATAAGTTAGTACTTCTAAGTGTTGATGTGGACTACGATGTTTTGAGGACAATTTGCGACGGTTTGGTCTTGTTTACGTAGAAACTTTTGTGTGTAAATACTTGTAGAAATCTTTAATTTTCATTTCCGTGTGTTTCATGGTGACCGTTGCTGAGTTTGTATTAATTCTGATTGTTTTTGTGTGGTTTTAATTGTTGAAGTATTGTTATAATTCGAGGTACGTCAGTCGTAACTTTTTGACCGATTCTGGATGTTCTTTAAGGGCCTTATTACACTAGGCGACTTGGCGGCGCCACCAGCCGGGCCACTGGTGACTCTGCTCGTCGCTGGGCACAGGGTCTTATGGAGCTTATTACACTAGGGCAGCCAGTGGCGCCGCCAGAAACTGGCGGCCGGCTGGCTGCCCTGCCCGGCGACCAGGCGGGCAACCACTGGTGGCCGAGAGTCGTGGCGGGGCATTGTATCTTACGTAGCTTATTACACTAGGCCACCAGATTCGACACCACGCGTTCAGTCTACTGTTCATATGCCCCTTCCTACTTTACAATTTTAAAATTGCAGAGATACTGAGTGTCAGGTTTGGTGAGACAACTAGGGACAGTCATCCTGTGATGGGAGGGAATGAATGACGAACCTACAAAATTTGAAATAAATTTTCAGGAAATTGCGAAGTAACTCAGAAAGCTAAAACTGGTGTAACTGGTGTAGGTAATATTACTACAGATTTATTAAAGATTGTGGGATAGGATATTGTACCTTACCTTAAAATTTTGTTTAAAATGAGTTTGGAGACTTGCTGCTTACCAAAGGATTGGAAAAGACCGATAGTAGTACCAGTTCATAAAGGAAGGGTTAAAAATATGGTGAAAATTCCTGGCCAATTAGTTTGTCATCAGTGATGGGCAGAATGATTGAGAGATTGATATGCAACTATATCAGAAATGTCTGTGAAGAACGAAACTAGTTTTCAGATCGACAACATAGCTTTAGGCAAGGATACTCATTTGAATCTCAGATAGTGGGCTATATGCAAGATATTTCAAATGAATTTGAAATGGGAGGCCAAGTTGATAGTGTGGCACTAGATCTTTCTAAGGCATTTGACAGAGTGAGCCATAAAATGGTTTTAAATAAACTGAAATGTATTGAATTGAATGAAAAAGTTACTTGCTGGGCACAGGAATTCTTAAAAGTCAGAAAGCAATGGGTTAGAGTAGGAAATACATTATCAAGAGAAGTGGAAGTAAATATGGGAGTTGCTGTTCATTATTCTAATGAATGACTGTTACGTCAGAATCTAGGTATTTTCCAAATGATACAATGGTATACAATAGGATAAAAACAAGTGAAGACTGAACAGTTGCAGGATGATCTGGATAGAATATCTAAATGGGTAGGTCAGCATGGAATGAAGATAAATGCCAAGAAGAGTCGGCTTATAAGATACAAAGATAAATAGATATAAAGGTTAATTATGATTACAGAGTGGGGTCAGATTTGCTTGATGAAGTGTAAATTCTTTGCATAACGTTTGATAAACTCAATTGGGCAGGTGGTAGAAAAAGGTTACAAAATCCTTCATTTGCTGAAGAGGGTGATGAGAGGATGTAACAGAGAAGTTAGGGAGTTGGGTTACAAAACTTTGGTCAGATCATTTGTTGAATATGGTGGCGTAGTTTGGGACCACATTTTGGAGATCAAATACAGGAGTTGGAAGGTGTGCAAAGAAGAGCAGCTAGATTTGTTTGTGGAAATTATCGCAGGACCCAGTCAGTAACTGATATGATACAGGAGCTGGATTGGGACTCATTGGAGGAAAGGAGGAGGGTGAAGAGAGTGCTGTAAATGTGCAAATTGCTACCGGAGTGTTAGCTCCATCGCAATTAAACTGTATTCAGACGACAACCAGTTTTTTAACTACTTAAGGATGTCTAAATCGTCTTTCTTTTAATCATTGTACTTAGTAAACGTTGATATTACCGGGAAAGATACGAAAATGAGAAATTCTTCTTGCTTTACCCCTTTGTCTTCTCTACACTTTCACTTCCCCTCATTTCTACAGTGACATTCTGTAGTTCACTGGACATATTGTAAGAATACACAGCATCTTAGTTTTTAAATAATTAATAATTAATGTTTTTTATATTATTTCAATGGGAAGCGTATTGATAGTGGTATTTCCGATTCATTATTTTGTATTTGATTAATGTTAGGCTGATTATGTGTGTATGGTGTTAAAAGTGTTTTATATATTGTTATTTTTATCGTGTTATTAATATTGTGTCAAAGAAATCCATGCGCCGTTACCGAATGAACAATGTACATGAAAATCTCTGGAATAAACAGTGCAAGGAGGAAGATCTTCGACGAAAAGAACAGATGAGAAGCAGAGATCGTGTGTAGTACGGCGAAGTTTGGATGAAACTGAGAATTGTATTTGTTAATGTAAAACAACAATAAAAGAAATGAAGGATGATATAAATAAATATAATTTTACAATATTCAACTACACAATTCGCATACAATGCGAGGATAACAGCAAAGTGACTGCACGGTTGTGCGAGTGGCTGGCTGGCGGCGCCACCAGAATCCTGGTTGCGTCGCCAACAGAGACACCAGTGCCGCGGCTGGTTGCGCCGCCAAGTCGCCTAGTGTAATAGGGCCCTAAGTGTCTATTTAAGCGCAGAGTCAGTTAGTTGTCAGTCTTTAGTTCTGGGAAGTGTGTGAGCTTAATCGCTCGAACATTTGTTTATATTTGTACTTAGTATCTTTGGATGAAGTTGGTGCCTTGCTGTGTAATGTAAATATAATAGCGCAAGGGAAAATAAACAAGTGGAAAGTGATTAACTTCGAGTAGTTATTTCATACAGCCAAATACTTACAAACTTCAGTTATTTAGTTTTTTGCTTTCACCGAACCTCGCATCGGCGAATACAGTGAAACCTAAAGAACTCATTAAAACTTAGAATAAACTGTGATTTCAAACACCTATTATTTACGAGTATATTAATCGCTCTGAAATTTAGGATTCACCTTAACTTTTACCTTTCGTCTAGGAGTTCCACTTGTCAGAACGATTCCAATTAATTTATCAATTAGAGACCAGCCGAAACATTCGCCAACTTGTTTCATATGGCTATGGCAATTGTAAATAGATCGTCGTAACAGGTTTCCACGTGGCGGTCATCATAGGAATTTAAATAAATAACGTAAATGTTGGAGTTACACAAGATACAACTGAGATATTACTACGTATTAGAAGTTGCGAACGTTATTTAATAATAGCTCTATTTAGTTAATCATCCGAGAATAAATGAATTGCCAGAACACTGAAAAATATGTATTTCGTTTAAATTAATCTATTAATTATTAGTTGCTTATATTCGTCCGATTCAGATGTTATCGACAATTATGTGCCCACAGTTATGTAAACAGCTTTAATTTTCGATCAGCAATATTAGCAGAAATTTTGATTAGATTGTTATTTAGTCTGGGTCAGCATTACAACAGATAGTAGAGGGCATGAGTAATTTGTTTTTAAATGATTTTAATTTTTTTCATGAACACCCTGTTACTGAAATCATTACTTCATTTGAATTAAAGTAGTTCCACATTGATCACGATCTATGCGATCTAGACCACGATTAAAACTAATATTATGCGACATAAGGTAAGTTGTTAAGGTTTTGAATTTCCTCTAGGTTTTTTTTTTTTTTTTTTTTTTTTTTTTTTTTTTTTACCTCTTGTCGACGGCTAAGGTCATTAGAGGCGCGATGGGACTGGGGACAAGGAACGGGAAGGAATTCGGCAATGCACTTTTTGAAGGAGGCATCCCGGCATTCGCCTGGAGTGATTTGGGGAAACCATGGAAAACCCAAATCTGGATGCCCGGACGGGGATTCGAACCCGCGTCGTCCCCAATGCGAGGCCAGAGAATTTCCTCTGTTTTCACAGACATTACTGAAACCGCATGTAACTGTGTCAGCCGTTCAAATGTTGTAATGACGATCTTAATCAGGGATAGCAAAAAAGAAAGATATAAGAACCCATTAAGATTTTGGGTCACGTTTATATCGCGATGCACGACATTGCAATAACATAAGATACAATGAATGTATTAATTCGCGCGTGATTGAATCTTGAGTTTCTAACGACAATGTTAGTGGAGTTTGTGGTTACGTTGGAATGGAACCTGGACCAGGATGACGACAAACTTTTTGCTACAGTGTAACGCACGAGAAACTGCATTGAGCGTTACATAATAACACTTCTATTTAGTCACGCAATTAAAAAAAAAAAAAAAGATAAAATATGATTTGCTAGAACACTCCGTTCAAACAGTCATTTTTGACGGGTTTTGAGGGTAGATATTACAATAATGTATATTTTCTTGAACGAAAAAAGCGTTGTCAGTTGCCAAAGAATGAAACATTAGCGTACATTTTTAACTCTCAGCAAAGAAATAGAACAGGAATAAGTATGAAACTTTCATCGGTTATAACAACGATGAAAAGCAATGTGCTTCAGAGAGATTACTTCTCCAAATAACTCTCTGACGAGAAAGTCGAAACTTGTCGTCTGTGTGACTCCAAAGCTTTGATATTCTATTTTCACGAATGAGAGGAGACACGAAAAGCGTTCCGCCTCCCTCAAAATACACAATCGGAGAGGAAAACGCAAAGAAGTACACAGGACGATCTGCCGAAGTTACATTTTCGATTAATTTCGCTAAAAGATTCTGCGCTGGAGGTGTGTCGAAAAGGCAGCAGTCTGTCACGGGAGGGCAAAAGAGTTCACAATACGCCTTAAATATACATCGCCCGCTCTGGCACAGACGGCATAAAACATTCACGCTAAGCAATAACAGTAAATGATTAACGAGGGGCTGCGCGCAATATCTGCAAGACGTTTGCTGCCATTCGAGAGCACAGCCGACTGCAATGCAGTTCATACGAATGGGATTATACGAGCAGACTGAAAATGCTGTACAGTATACGACCTTAACAACTGTTCAATGACTCTAAATCATAGATTCCCAACCTTTCTTGGGGTGCCGCACCATTCTAGGAAAAACAAAACAAAAAAAATTCTCACCACCCACTTTTCGAAAAAAAAAACCTCCAGTATTTAAAAAAATAAATAAAAAAAGATTGAGAGAGAGAACAGACTTAGTCCTCTTCTTGTAGCAAATAATGTAAATTATTTAGGCTGGTAACCTATTTAAAAAAATAAATAAATAAAAATAAAGAGAACAGACCGATTCCCCTTCTTGTGGTGAATAATGTGAATTATTTTGGCTCGTAAAATATTTTTTTAAAAAAAGAGAACAGACCGATTCCCCTTCTTGTGGTAAATAATGTGAATTATTTTGGCTCGTAACCTAATCTCTTTTTTTTTTTTTTTTTTTTTTTAATAAAGAGAACTGACCGAGTCCCCTTCGTGTGGTAAATAATGTAAATTATTTTGGCTCTCAACCTAATTTTTTATTTTTTTTATATAAAAGAGAACAGACCGAGTCCCCTTCTTGTAGTAAATAATGTGAATTATTTTGGCTCGTAACCCATTTTTTCATTTATTTTGTATATAAAAAAGAACAGACCGAGTCCCCTTCTTGTAGTAAATAATGTAAATTATTTTGGCTCGTAACATATTTTTTTATTTTTTTTATATAAAAAAGAACAGACGAAGTCCCCTTCTTGTAGTAAATAATGTAAATTATTTTGGCTCGTAACCCATTTTTTTAATTAAAAGAGAACAGACCGAGTCCCCTTCTTGTAGTAAATGATGTGAATTATTTTAGCTCGTAACCTGTTTTTTTTATTTTTTAATAAAAAAGAACAGACCGAGTCCCCTTCTTGTAGTAAATAATGTAAACTATTTTGATTCGTAACCTAATTTTTGAATCAGTGGCAGTGCAAGATCCGGCTGCATGATTTCTACGTCCATCTGTTATTTGATTGAAATGCAATCAATGATTCAAAAATTAATCGGTGACTGGTATCAATAAATAATTCAACAAGTAACAGTGACTGGTAATCAATGAATTCAACAGCAAATGAATAGATCATGATTATAAGTCAAAGGCAGTAATTAAAGCAATATGGGATGATAAATCGTGAAATGTTGGATATTCGATTAATGGATGTAAAATAAATTCAAGTTTATAAGTAAACAAGAAAAATGCATGCAGTTTGCATAAGTAAATAAATCAGTACAAGTTACGGATAGGTATGACAGCGTATATAGCAAGATAAAATGGTTCTTAGCATCTAATAAAATATTTAATTGCATCAGTATTGATTGGTATTAAAATAATCATTACAAAGGGTAGCTACTCATAAACTGGTATAAATTGCAAAATATTTTCACTTAATCACTAGTTTTTATATATAATTATTAGTAACAGAATGCGATTCTGCCAGGTTACCTATCAAAATATGGCCGCTAGTGTTATTATTAAAATTTTCAGCAACAAAAAATTTCAAAAAAATTTCTTTGACTTGTTTGTTAAATAAATTAATAATTGATTTCAAAGAGAGACATCTGAACAATACAACAAGTTGGTGGGTTGCCTCTGTAAAAGTGGCCTCAAGTGGGGATTGCCAGCTGTTAAAGATATCTAAGAGCGAGAGGGAGTTAGCGGGCCACACTGTCTGACAGACTTCAACAGCTGGCGACCCATACTCGCGGGCACTTTTACACAGGGAAACCAAACGTTTTAAATTCTTTGAGGGCGTTCATTAATTACGTGAGGTCTGGTGGCACCCCCCCCCCCTTCCCCATGGCGAGGTGTGAGGTCTTTAGTATCTTTATTGAACACCCTACCGACGACCTTGTAGGTTTACGAAACTTTTTTTTAATTTTAGCTCTCCAGATTTCAAGGGAACTGGCGTCTTTTGTAGACTTTTTTTAAAAAAAATTTGTGAGATTTCGCCAGACTTCCCCCCCTCCCCCCCTCCATTTCACCTCACGTAATTAATGCAAATCCCCTTTACACTCATCTCTTTGAAATAAATAATAATTTGTTTAAACATGTGAACGAATTTTTTGTTGTTGAAAATTTAATTAAAAATACTTGCGGCCATATTTTGATACACAATCCGGGAGAATCGTATTCTGCCACCAATAATTATACATACAAACTGCATTTCAATCTAATAACAGATGAACGTAAGACATCAAGCAACTGGATCTTAGACTGTTAGGTGAAGCGTACAGTATGAGAAATCTTTTTCTTTAAATAATCTTAATTAGTTTCAAACAAAAAAACATGCAACCAAATAATTCTCGACGTATTCAGATTTAATTTTTTTTTATTTCGTGAATTGTAGGTACAAGGTTTTTAGAGAAAGCCATAAATTCCAATTCCCCAGTATTCCGAAATTACTAAACCAAAATTTTGAGGTCTGTGTCGCCTCCTAAAGGTTCAAGGAAAACTGTAGCCATCGTCCTGAAATTTATACTTTAAGCAAAGTAATTAACATTAGAAAATTTGATATTTCAGCAGAAAGTTTTTTCGACAAAAACTGTACGCGATATTCGACAGAGAATTTCATGAATCGTACAATAAATGTATCAAGAAAATATATATATATCATTATCAGCCAGTTCAATCATTTACTGATGTGGCCTCTTGAAGTCATGATTTCAGGTAGAACTTCTCCAGGTCGCACGATCTTGGGTGATCCTCTGCCAGTTATCTCCTTGTCCCATCTGTCTGGTGGTCTTCCTCTGGTCTGTGGTGATCTCTTGGGCTCCACTCTAACACTGTTTTTGTCCACCACTGGTCTTTTCTCCGCGCAAAATGGCCGGCCCATTGCAGCTACAAAGATGCTGTCTCCTCCAAGATATCTGTGACCTTTGTAACTGTCCTAATGTCAGTTGCTCTGTCCTTTTCTCGTTAAGCCTAGCATTGACCTTTCCACAGCTCTTTGGGATATATATATAATAAATTTTTCAAAATTTTTTAAAACCGCTTATGATTTTTTTCCCCAAATGTATTTTATTTTGTTTGATTTATATATACCTACTGAAAGTCAATTTAGCAAAATGAACAATTAACCAATTTAAAAATAGATTATTGAATTTGTAAAACAGTTTTTACAAAACTTTTTTTTAGTTAATTAAATTTTATGCACAATCTGTGTACATAACACTCAGCAAGTGAGATTAACCACCATCTGGCGAAGGTAGTTTGCTAAGTGAGTCGTTTCCACTATTACACAAGGCTTTTTTTTTAAAAAAAAAATACAATTATGTTTTCATCTCTCAATGGGGCAATGGTACGAAAATGAGGAAATTTATTTCCTGATATTCAGGAAGTTATACTACTTTAATCAGTTTCGCACATTACAGGGAATGGCTGCGAAGAATTTATTGTAAGCGCCGTAATGAAAACGTTACAACTGTCCGCTGCAATCAGTAACGGACTGGAGCTTTTAATGTTGCAGCAACGCACCGCAAAGCGAACAAATACGGCCAGAGACAATTACTGGAAACACGTAATTCTGATGCTGATCCTCGCAATCACGAGGAGGTTAGTTCGAACAAACCGCATAATGACAAGCAGATTTTTTTTCCATTCTTAACAATATGTGTAACTGCAACAACCAGGCTCCGAATTTCATTCTGTTCGTCTAAAGAAATAACTTGTTCGAATGTTCTGTTGGATTTTCGTAATGTTTGAGGGTTATGTTTATTTTTAAAATTAGAACTGTTACAGATTAAAACGGACTTCACTGTATTTCGCTAATCGCTGTTAATTTCATTTAATTTAATGCGATGTTCTTGTAGGCCATTTCTACGCAGTTTCTGAGTAAATTAAATTTTAATAAATAACGTCAATGCAACTATTTTTACGTGGCTTGATGCCGTACGCGTTTCACCTCTCATCAAAGAATGCTTTGGGGGGGGGGGGGGGAGCAGAGATGTGTGGCTACGAACGCTGAAAACACCAATGTAAATAGTTGGTCGTAAAGAATCAGAAAATGTTTCAATTTAGAATTACATTAAACGTTATATAATAAGTTAGTAAACTAAATGAAAATTTCAAAACAGATTCGTTGCTGGTAATGCCTCGAAGAGAGGCAAAACGCGTACGGCATTAAACCATTCAAAAACAGCTGCATTAACGTTATTTATTAACGTGTAACAATTTAATTTAATTGCAATGGAGAGTTTGCTCCGGTGGCAATTTCCCTACACCCCGATTTTCCCCTTTCCTTTTCCCATGTACCTCTAGTAATTTCAGCTTTAATTTTTTTTTTTTAACTTGTTGCTTTACGCCTCGTCGAAGGTCATTAGAGGCGGGATGGGACTGGGGAAAAGGAACGGGAAGGAATTCGGCTATGGACTTTTTGAAGGAAGCATCCCGGCATTCGCCTGGAGTGATTTGGGGAAACGATGGAAAACGCAAATCTGGATGCCGGGACGGGGATTCGAACCCGCGTCCTCCCGAATGCGATGCCAGAACGTTAACCGTTCACCCACCACGCTCGGTGATTTCAGCTTTAAAATCCTTTTGCGTTTTAGGAAAATTATTCATCATTTCTATTGATAATTTATTCATTATATCTATTGGTAATTTATTCCCATACCCCACCCCGTTACCTACGTTCCCATGCGCTTGTGCCTAAAATCGAATGCCAGCTTGTGGTCATGGTCATCTTTTCCCTTCCATGCACCTTTCCTAATTCTTCCACTAATATATTTCCATGCCTCATCACCGATATATGACTTGAACACTCCCATGACCCTCTTCACCCTCCTCCTGCCTTCTAATAAATCTCATACCAGCTCCTTTATCATATCACTTACTGATTGTGTTCTGCGGTAATTTCCAGAAACAAATCTAGCAGCCCTTCTGTGTACAACTCCTGTATTTGATACCCAAAATGTAAGTCCCATACTACACCACAATATTCCAGCAGTGGTCTGACCAACGTTCTGTAACCCAATTCCCTTACTTCTCTTGTACATTGACTCATAACTCTTCCTCTTGTGCATCGCTATTACAAATGGCTGCCAAGGTTTGCAGAATTTATATAGTTAAAGAAATTTGGTATTTTAAGTTACTACTTACTCACTGTGATATATCATGACCATTTTTGTATCAGACTGTTTGAAACTGATCTAGATGTCACCATCTGATTATTAATTACTCTTAATAAATGTGGTAATTACTTAATTGATAACGCCAGCATACGTCATGCTTACTACCAACAAAAACTCAATACGTAAGAGAAATCGGACTTCTTTGGTTCACTGTTGTTTCTATTACCCAAAATCACTTAGAAAGACTGTACTCTCAAATTAATTTCACGGTAGAAAGATCGGATTATTGCTTCCTGGTGAGGATAAAGATGTGAAATAAGCAAGATGGAGCACTTCGCGTAGTATAATGATAATGGCCGTTTTTAAGATTCACTTTAACACACTTCACATAGATAGTTTACTTCTCCAGAAAACCAAATCAGATGGCCATCAAATGAAAGTTATTGATATTCGTATATGAACTGTTTTGTGGGTTGTTTCTGCCTTGCAACTAAACAAATTGTTTAGTTTCAAGGCAGAAACAACCCACAAATCAGTTATCATAGCAACTAAGGACTTGGGTCGAAAAAAAAAAAATCACCAACATGTTCGTATATGAAGCTAAAAATTCTTAGTTAACAAGAATATATAAAAGCCACTGTAATACTAGTTCAGTTCCGAATAACTATACCTCCACAGTACCTTTGAAGGAAACTCCAATTCACCTATAGTTCGTGATCTTGATGAAAGTTCTTGCAGTAATCACTCATTCTCTCAAAAATTTTGTTGTTTTCAAACTACGTCCTTAACTTATAGGTGTCCTTACACCTAAAAGGATTATATCCTCCTGGACCATAACCTTTCTAGCAAACGGTTAGCAATTCCAATAGTGGATTTAGGCCCTTTTTTTTTTTTTTTTTTTGCTTATACCTTTACACTTGGCGACGTTGAGAGGCGGGAAAGGACTGGTGACAAGGAACGGGAAGGAATTAGGCCATGGCTTATTGAAAGAAGCATCCCGGCATTTGCCTGGAGTGATTTGGGGAAACCATGGAAAACCCAAATCTGGATGCCCGGACGGGGATTCGAACCGGCGTGCTCCCGAATGCGAGGCCACCACGCTCGGTGTGCGGTTAGGGTCTGAGTTTAAATGTAATGCGAGTTTCCCCAAAACAAAGTAAACTAACCTTTTCCAAAATATCAAAAACGAAACACTGAATTATCCAGTCATCCTTTCCAGCACACAAACACAAAATATAACGAGAACTGACGCGGCAATGTCCACGCTGCCTAAGATGCCAAATTTTGGTCACATATTGTTTAAATATTAGGTCAACTATTATGTCAGTAGTAATTTTAAATGTACGTCGTCGTTAATTTTGTTTTTATTAATTTTTGACACTGTCTACTACAGACGCGAATAAAGGAAAGAAAGTTTCAACAGTGAACTAATGTCTTAATAATTATAAAATACAAATCTAATTTAATAACACTTAATCACCAATACAAACAAGAATCAATTTACACAAAGATACATGGGTAAAATTTAAAAAGCCTAAATATGCCGTAATATGTTTTAAAACTGTAGAAGTGCAGTATTTACTGTATACATTACAGGCTATAATAATTTATCCGAAGGAAAAACACAAATATACTCGCTCGGAATTGTAATGAAGGCGCGCGCTTGATGTTGCCATAGCGACGTGATGGTGTAGAGCTTACCTTGGTCAGATGCGAGCTGAATGGAGCCGCTTGCTGCGCATGCGCCAGGTTCTGCAACAAACAAACACACACACACATTTCAGTGTCACTGAACACAAGGTCTAGGAGAGGTGGAAGACAGTAGCATCAACACTAGATTTTGCTTCATATTATTGATTTCCTATAAGCGACATCGCCTCTGTCCCCACCAAGCGTGGTGGGTGAGTGGTAACGCTTTGCACTCGCATTCGGGAGGACGCTGGTTCGAATCCCCATCAAGGCATCCTCATTTGGGTTTTATATGGCTTCCCCAAATCACTCCAAGCGAGTACCGGGATGGTTCCTTCAAAAGGCTATGGCCGACTTCCTTGTCGTTCCTTGTCCCCAGTTCTACCTCGACGAGGCGTAAAGCCATAACTAAAAAATAGTATCTGACCCACTTTTATACTTCGAAGTCCCCTCAAACTCAACAGAAATTTTTCAAATCTTGAAGACTGAATCGTTAGGGTCAAATACAGGTCACATTCGTGTTTTAGGCAGATCATGGAACGAAATTAGGACCTTCGATTCAAACAACACATTTTTTGTTCCTAAAAACTAATTTCTTGTTACCTTTTGAGTCTGTGGAATGAATTTATGGTTTAAACCAGTGTTTCCCAACGTGGGGCCCACGCCCCACAGGGGGCAATTTGGTTTTTTTAGGGGGGCAATTTAGAAATTGACTTGATACGACTTTACCGCTTTCTCTTTGGGTTATTTAAATGCAATGCTAGATGTAGGTACAAAATATAGCAAAAAAAGCAAATTCTTAAAAGAATCACACTAAATTGCTACAGTAAATCTTTATTAAAAATCTCTTGAATTTTAATTTTAGTATTTCATTATATGTTTTTTAATTTTACTTACTGTGTTTTATGACAATATTAAAGTGTTTTCTTTCAAAAACATCCTATATCAGTTTCTTTAATAACAAAAGACATAGAAATTATGTATGGGGGGCAAAAAAATAAAAAAATTTAAAAGTGGGACATGATCTAAAAAAAGGTTGGGAAAACACTGGTTTAAACCAATTTTCGAAGGTCCAAAAATGATCAAACTCGAGAAAAAGATCGGACCTGTGACCGTGGACAAAGGATACGTTCAACTACCTGAACCAGTCTGTCAACTACTGCGAGTACAACGAGATTACAACATTCACGAAGGTTTCAGTATTAATTAACCTTGAAGCTCAACTTCATGGCTGCTTACAATCTACCTTAAAGACGGAAACATCGTAGAATCGACAATTTTTTGGTCTGCTACGGCATGCTAATGAACTGATTGACTCAGAAATTAACCATTGTGCTCTGTTTCAGCTCTGGAAAGGGATTCATTTCAAGACGGGAGGAGATGAAGAGAGTACTGGGAGTGTACAATGCGCATATTGGTGAACAGCCATAAAAGATATTGGAGGAAGAATTAAGAGTAGTGCATGAAAGGGAAAAATTTGCCATGGCCATAAACTGGCACGCGGATTCAGGCTTAAGGGTGTGGGAAAATTTTATTTTACAATTTAGGAGTCAGCGACAGGAATAAATTATAATTTTTTAAAAAAACGCTGAAGTAATCAAAAATTAAAATTCGTAGAGGGCAAAATTAGGCGGGTACAAGAAAGGGTCAAACGGGTATGTAGGGAAATTGCCCTCGGAGCGTGCGGCCAATCGGAATTAAATTACCATACCAAACACGAACATACCGTAAAATTTGGGAAAATAGTGATGAAAAAAAAAATACAGTGCGTTTTCTGGAGGGGGGGAGGGAAAGTTGGAGGAAAAAGATAAATAATATCTTTGTTATTAGTCTCGAGTGAAAGCTGGCTACCTGCCGCTCATGAGGATGATTCGATTTTTGGGAGCATCCATAAATTACGTGAGGTGTTTTTCCGGATTTCCGGACCCCCCCCTCCCCTCTGGTGAGACTTCGTGAGATCTAATGCGCCCCCTTCCCCACCCCTCTAGTGAGATCTGGCCCATGGAAACCCACCCCCCCTAAAAATCACCCTCGCAACTTTGAGACATTTTTTAGGTCTCACCCTTCCAAATCCGGTAATACCCCCCTAAAATCGACTTTCGCGTTTTTTTTTTTTTTTAGCCCTACAGTCCATGAAAATTTCTAATAAGCTCACGTAAGATTTCTGTTGACCCCCCCCCCCCCTATTCACCTCACGTAATTTATGGACGCCCCCTTTTTATACGATTCCATGATTTATACGAAATTATGGCGTATAGCTACAAAATAACCAATTCCTGCTAGTTTCATTTTCGAAATTACTGATCCCAAAATTCTTCATGAATTTGCAGCGTAATGTATCTGCCCAAATGTCAGAAATATCATTGCAGTATATGGCTTTCGCGAAATAAGTAAATATTTTTAAATTTTGCTCCGAATTAAAATATTTTCTCGATAGGCAATCTCAAACTGCGAAAATGAATATGTAGTAAAAATACAATTTTTAATATCTTTTTTTTTTTTTTAAATTGACACCCATTGTAATTATTTTCTTCGATTGAACCTTTTTTGTTTCATTTATATATGCAACAGGAAACATGATTTTTTGAAGAAAGGTTTCTACAAAATAACACACAATCTGTGTTTGGAGTTCTTTTTCTGGATGCAGATAAAACAAACATAGATTTGATTCCAGCTAATTCTGCCATACCTCTTCTCTCGCCACAAGTGTGACTTTTTATTTTTGCTGGCTGTTCGGAGTCCAATACAGCTTGTATTTATTTCATGCCCTATCCGTTCTTCACCTCGTCTCCTCCAGTGCTAAGTTGCGTAGAAAAGATATATGAGGTGAGCCCAAGGAAAAAAGGTGAACTGAAAGGTTGGAAGAAGAGAGTGTTGACATCTCGGGGAGTATCTGTAGGGCGAGACCTGAAAGGCAAGAACACACGAGGCCGCGTACTTCGACAGCCAGTGAGTGAGTGAGGCGTCAATACGGACATAAATTCAGAGTAACTAAAGATAGAAAGTCGAGGGGTACGCGTTTCGAGTTATAGTGGGATCATCGAAAACAACCTGCAGTTCTGCAGTTAGCCTTCATTTCTTTTGCCAGTAACTGATGGACCAGTTAAAATTTCACATAATAACAGCAACGTTATTTTGTTTGCTGTATCTAAGATCATACCATCTTTGTACTAGACGTTTTCTTTTGACTGATCGGATCTAGTGACGGGAGGAAGGATACAGCGGAATAGTTAACTGTCGTTAATGAGCACCCATTAAATAGAAGACCATTCGGATCTATTGACATTGTGACAATTTTTTTTTTTTTACTTCTGGCTTTACGCCACGTCGACATCAAGGTCATTAGAGGCGGGAAAGGAGTGCGAACAAGGAACGGGAAGGAATTCGGCGATGGACCCTTTGAAGGAAGCATCCGGAATTCGCCTGGAGTGATTTGGGAAAAACCATGTAAAACCCAAATCTGGATGCCCGGACGCGGATTCGAACTGGCGTCCACCCGATTGTGAGGTCAGAGCATTAACCGTTCAGCCACCACACTCGGTGTGACAATATTCCGACATGGTGGTGTAGAGTGTCAATATTCCGACATGGTGGTGTAGAGTGTCAATATTCCGACATGTTGGTGTAGAGTGTCAATATTCCGACATGGTGGTATAGAGTGTCCAATATTCCGACATGGTGGTGTAGAGTGTCAATATTCCGACATGGTGGTGTAGAGTGTCAATATTCCGACATGGTGTAGACTGTAGTGTGTCCGGACAAATTAATAGAAATAACGTGGCCCCTGATGACCAGTCTAATAAGCCATTTAAGAACCACCTCATTCCCACTAATCATAGATTACTGAGGAAAGATATGAGGGTAGTTCAGAAAAAAAAGAGGAAGGAGACGAAATGGAACAGTAGAAAAAAAAATTCCTTGGTAATTGTTTTACGTCTTGTCAGCGTCGAAGTCTACAGAGGCGGGAAAGGAATGATTGGCGGGGGGGTGGACAAAAAAGGCGCAGAAATTCGATCATGGCCTGTTTAAGGAACCGTCCCGGCATTTCTGAAAAGCATGGGAAATCGAAATTTGGCTGCCTACTATGGAATTATTTTAATTGCTATGGAGCGTATGTCCCGAAAGTGAAGTGGACTACACTTAACGGTTCCTTGAAGTTTATTACTCGGTACACAATACAACAGGTAAACCATAAACAAATGTGGGTACAGTTATCAGAAGACCGTCGAGAATTTCAGCCTGGTCCTGATCCGGGGTAGAGTGACGGCTTCTACTTCTCGCGAACTTCCGGTGGTCTTCTGTAGTTGACGCTGGTTCAGCGGTCAGGCTGGAACTGGCGGTGGAGCGGCCGGCTACGCTTATATAGGCGGCCTGGCGCAGGAATTCCGTTGTGTGGTAGTACGGCGACCTCTGTAAGAAATAGTCCCACTTAGCCTCTAGATGATTCTATTTATTTTCCTGGTTTGTTTTGATGCCTCTGCGCCTGTTTGGAGTCGTATATGTATCCCGGCGTGCAGGCGCGTTGTGTGTGAGGTCTGCCTGGCAGGGGCCTTTACTGGCAGACTGAACATACCTCCCTCCCGGGGGGGGGGGGAAGCGATGTCTGCGACGTCTGCGAGGTCGTCTGCCGCGGCGCCCTGGAGCAGACTATGAAGGCTACCTCCAGGGGAGTACGGAGCTGTTCCCCTGGCGATGCGTGCCGACCTGCGTTGTGGTGCAGGTTGTGGTGGAGGTACTTGTGGAGCTAACGGCATCGGTTCGTCGGCGTCGATGGCCGGGGGCTGCACGGGGGGCGCTGAAGATGGTCCCCGCAGGTGGTCGAGAGGCTGCGGCTGAAGGGTGTCGGAGCGACCGACAGGTTGTGGCGTCGGTGGTGGCGCTGTAACTGTCCCTGAGTAACGGTTAGACGGCAGGAGTGGTGGAGGTGGCAGGGAAGGTGAGGAAGAAGTGGATGGCCGTGCCGTGGTGGAAGAGGACGGTGCCGTGGGGTAGCGGGGACGTAGTTGGTTTCGATGGCGTCGCACTATCCGGCCATCCAGGCTGACGTCGAACAGTTGGCGGCCCCCGGGGCCGCTGGATGATCCCCGGAAGCCAACCGGCCCGGGAGCCCAAACCCGCGGGCCCAGACTAGGGAGCCCGGGGTGAAACGGAATGGGCCCGAAGGTACCTGTACTTTGGGCGGGGGTAAGAGGAGATGGAGGAGAGTGCGAGGTTGGCGGCCATGCAGCAATTCCGCCGGGGCTTTTAGCCCCCACTGGAGTGGTTCGATAGGAACTGAGGAAGAGTGTCAATGCCTCTTCGAGTTTGTGACTTGTGGTGTATTTGGTCATTTGGGTTTTGAATGTTCTGACTAGCCGTTCCGCCTCCCAGTTAGATTGGGGGTTGGAAGGGCGGGGTGAGTAGGTTGTTTGGATATTGTTGGCGGTACAGAAGGATAGGAATTCCCGACTTCGAAATTGCGGTCCTTATCTGTGACGATAGGCGTATGGTAATCCTTCGATGGAAAAGATCTTCGTGAGGGCTGAAATGGTGACCTCTGTGGTGATTGTGGTAGCAACGGACGACATATGGGAAGTGGGAAAAGGCATCCGTCACTAGGAGCCACTGGTGGCCTAGGAATGGGCCAGCGAAGTCGAGGTGAATGCGTTCCCAGGGTCCGGACGGTGCCGGCCAGGAAAGGAACTTTTTGAGGGGGGCGGGGCAGTTGTTGGGCACAGATGGTACAGCGCCGCACCATCTCCGTGACATCCGTGGTAAGGCCGATCCAGAATACATGGCGTCTGGCAAGGGATTTGGTGCGGGCAATTCCCCAGTGTCCTTGGTGGAGAGTTTGGAGGATTGTCGGTTGTAGGGATCTCGGAACGACGACCCTCGGGGTGGAATTTGGTTCTGTGCGGAGGAGCACTCCCTCTACTACTGAGAGCTGGTGGCGGATGGAGTAGTAGAACTTGAGGTCTTGATGATGGCGTGGAGGGGAACGTGTTTGCCACCCGTGTTGGATGTGGTGTCGGATGACACGGAGGAGGGGGTCCTCCCCTGTGGCTGCCGCGACTTTTGAGGCCGTGACTGGAAATGTCTTCAGTGCTTCTTGTATGTCATCGTCGATCTGGAACACCAGAAGTTCCGACTTGTCGAAGGCAAGGTCTGGTCCCTGCGGTAGTCTGGATAAGGCGTCTGCATTGGCATGCCTGGAGGTGGTACGGAAATGCATGGTATATCTGAACTGGGACAGGAATAGTGCCCAACGCTGGATGCGGTGGGATGTTTTGGTAGGCAGACGTGTGGACGGATCAAATAGTGATAGGAGTGGCTTGTGGTCGGTAATGAGATGAAAAGAAATCCCATATAAAAGGGAATAGAATTTGGAGCAGGCAAAAACAATAGCTAGCGCCTCTTTCTCGATTTGAGAATATTTAAGCTGAGCAGCCGATAGGGCTTTGGAGATGTAAGCTACGGGGCGTTCCGTGCCATCTGGTAATTTATG